>JJOG01001323.1:0-54955 GCA_000715275.1 Gyrodactylus salaris
ATGATTCTTGTCTTTCCAGACGACACGAGTATGTTCTTCATTTGAGAGCTTTTACGATATAGGGTATTGGTTTGGTGAGTGGTGTTCTCAGATACAAATGAACATGATCTTCTTCCATACCCATTGCAATGATTGTAATGTAGAGTTCTTTACATACTCATTCGATGACTTGTTTGATGGTACTTTGAAGTTTATCTGAAAGGCACTTCTTACGGTACTTAGTAATCCAGACGATGTGATACCTACAGTCGTAGGTGGCGTGAGAAGATTTTGTATAACTCATGTTGCTTTGGAAGTGATTTTACTTACACTACTTGACAGTATAGTTACAATCGGACTGAAGTCACGGGGTTTTTGTATCCCAATGTCTGGAAATGAACCAAAATTCACAAGCCCACTTGCTAAATCAAGTCCAAACAATCCAGAGATCACAGAACGATTCCATATCATCATAGCAGGAAGTGAAGTATGAAATGGCTATAGTGAACTCAATGATCCGATTGATCAGCTTCAGAGATTCGATACGCAACAAGCCATGAGAGATGCATGAGATGATGAGGCTCAGATGGCAGATTATGAATTAGTAGACATGCTCAAACATGGTATGCCACCGACAGCAGGATTTGGTGTCTCAGAGAGACTCTTTGCCTTCTTAGAAGGATTACCGATAAAAGAATGCCAGACTTTCCCATATGTAAAACGGCAATGATAACATTTTCTCATAATCTAAGATTCCCGTACAACTCCCGTGTACAAAAATCCCCTCATCCGCTCTGATAGTGCCAGTCGCAAAAATATCACACCAACAGGAGCATCCACAAGCCAACAGAAAAACTTGACAGAGAAATCACAAAGAGTTATCATATGTGCAGATTTAGTACTTACATGTATAAAAATATGGCAACAGATACACTATCTCTCACGGAGAGATGCCAAGAATTGGTCCGAGAACACTGATGACAGATCAGTACCGCTCTCGCTACGCTGATGCTCGCATGCCAGATGAATGTAGCATCTGCTCAGACAACTCCAGCCAGTCCTGCCGACTCCGCTATCGCTACGGCGGCAAAAGGGTTGGGGTATTGACAATATACAAAAGATGGGAGGAAATTTGAAATATTGAGTGATGAGGAGGTAGGGAAATTGGACGATGCTGATGGAGAAAAATATCTCGCATGGCTAGAAGAGCAGGAAAATGAACAAAAACAAAAAACTATCACAGAAGAACAAAGATTTGCTAGTAATCGCGAGAAAGCTATCACAGAAGAACAAAGATTTGCTAGTAATCGCGAGAAAGCTATCACAGAAGAACAAAGATTTGCTAGTAATCGCGAGAAAGCTATCACTGAATATCAGAAAATGATAAATAATTTTAATCTATTACATAGAGCAGGAAGCAATGCCCCTATTTACTTTACGATAAAGGAAGATCTCAAAAAAGTACTCGCATCAGGAAAGCCACCAGAGATCATACCACAACTTGAGTTACTTCGCCCTATCCTGATGTCATAATATACGATATTTTGCAAAAAAAGATAAAAAATGATACCATTTCTCTATAGGTATCATTTTTTATGTCTGAAAAACCGAAAAATACATCCGAAATATGAGCAACACCTGAAACCAATCAGGATATTTTAGCGAAACAATCAGAGTCCATACAGAGCATCATATCAAAAGATCCAATCCTCTCGAAACATCTCGATCGGATCAGCAATCCAAAAGAATTTTTCGAAAAACTCGCACAAAATGCTCATATTTTTGAGAAAACGGACAATCTCGCAGCACAAAAAACCTTTTTGGAGCAATCACTAAAAGGGTTGGGGTATTGACAATATACAAAAGATGGGAGGAAATTTGAAATATTGAGTGATGAGGAGGTAGGGAAATTGGACATTCGTGAAAAAATCGCCTACAAAAAATGGAGTATAGAGAATGAAAAACAAAAAACTATCGCAACAGCTCAATCGGCTGATAAAGAAGGCGAGAAGGCTATCAAAACTGCTCAAGAAGCTGATAAAGAAGGCGAGAAGGCTATCAAAACTGCTCAAGAAGCTGATAAAGAAGGCGAGATAGTTATCGAACTTACAGAAAAAAATAAAATAGCATGAGAAGAAAACCAGAAAATCATAGATATACTCTCTGATGAATGAAAGTCTATCATTGATAGCCAATTCAACTCAGCAAAGTGAAATACAAATAATCCAGTATACCGAGATCTCGTATCGAAGGGTGTAGATCCGAGCAAAGGTGATTTTGATAATATCCTCCGAGCCTCTATCATCCTTGCCAATCAAAAAAAACTCTGAGAATACATCAAACCTGAGAATATCAAGGTATTTGAAAAATCTATATGAGAACTCGGGAAACTCAGTATCCCCTATGAGCTCAATCCTACTCTCTCGAGTATCACTAACCACATCGACTCTCGCTTCCCAAAATCTGAATCTACAGAAAGAGCAAAGTCAGAAATCACGAGAAGTATCACATCAGGAAATCTAGCATCCATCTGCTACGATGGAAAATGAGAAAAATACACCCTCATCGATAAGGATGGTAAAACGAGCAAAGAAGTCTATATGAATCCTCCTCGTATCAGGGTGATGCAGAGTGGATTTGAGGCGATACAAGATATCACTACATCAGCTGAAGTAGAACAAAAAGTAGCCAAACAAAATGAACTCTCAGTGATACAAGGAAAAACCCAAGCAAAAATCAGTAGCATATGAGCCGATCTCTCTGCAATATTTCAAAATGCTATACCATCAGAGAATAGAGAGGAATATACAACTCTCCTCTGAGATCCTGATTTTTGACAGAATTTTGCAGTGATGGGCGATCCGAATCAATCCCACAAAAATAGGATACAATCCACCGAAAAGCTCATCCAAACATATAGAGCGGCACGAGATACTCCAACTATCAATAAAGACCTCTACGATAGAAAAATCCAGGAACTCGACGAAGTAAAACGATCACTCCAAGAAGAAATCAAACTCCAATGAGTGATCGCAGGCATCCCAACCACTTCAAGTGAAGATTTTGAAAATAACGTAAAGGCAAATTTTACAATTCTGTCCACGGATCCTCGCCTCTACAATCGTTTTCCTCGTGCCCAAGAGCTCCTCACGGGAGTACTCTGAGAGATCAATCGTGATCGAAAAACTCGCAATCAGATAGATCTCTGAGCGTCTGTACTGGACACAACGGAAAAACAAGAGATCGACAGAGCATATGAAACAGTCCTAAAATCTATCGGGACGGATAGGAGTATACTCGAGAGTGCTGATATCGGTACTCTCAGAACAAAGGTAAATAATCTCTTGGCAGGCAATGATAAAGGACTCAAAAAAGTCCTCGGCAATGAAGCACCTCCTATCAAAAATATATAATCCTCCATCTGGGACTATACAACTGGGGCACACGATACGTATCTCCTATCAAAAAAACCATCAGATTTGCAAAAAATCAGTTCTTTCATATAATCCGGTCTAATTTCTATAATTATATCGCTATATGTCATACCTCTCTCCCCTCCTCATCACTCTCGCTGTCCTCCTCATCATCGTTGTCATGATACAAGCAAAAGGATCTGGTCTCTCTATCGTACCTGGATCTGGTGACTTCGGCAAGTTCGAGCGTCGTGGTGGTGAGCTCATGATGCACCGTATCACTATCGGGCTCGTATCAGTATTTATCATAGCTTCTGTAGTAGCATATTTTATCGTGTAGGGTATCACCCGAGAGGGTGGTGCTCACTCTCTCTTTTTGATCGTCCGATGTATCAGATTCGCAGTTCTCAGATATAAGCCCAAAATCCCATGTCTGGACCCCGTACCCAAAAAATCATCGTCCTCGCCAGTACTATACTCGCCATCTGTCTATCGTTGCATCTGATAGGAGTATATCTGTATGCGGGTGGGCGATATGAGTGAGTCAGATGAGGGAGTATCAGTATAGGCATAGTTGGTGCTGCTCCGCAAGCACTAGATCCGTTCCAATATGGGAGTACGAGCACGACAGATCTGATGTATCGTTTTCTCTTTCGTGGTATGATACGCTATGAGAGTACGACTGGAGTATATACAGGAGATCTGATGAACTGTGATCTGCGAGATGTGACCCTCATACAGTGTACCCTGCGTGATGATGCAGTATGGTCAGATAGCACTCGTGTCAAGATAGAGGATGTGATCGCATCCGTTTCGGCTTTTGCTAGGCATACTCCCGATACAGATATGAGTAACTGGATAGCCTCACTCACCCTCACACGACAGGCTGATACGCTCCGCATCCAATCCAAGGTCAAGAGTCCCTATATGCTCCAGCTCCTCACCTATCCTGTCCTCCGGTCTGATGTCATCGCACTGATCGAAGCAGGTACGATCAGTGCCGAGAGCTATATCACCTCTGGACCATACAAGCTCATGGAGTCTGTCACAGATCCTGAGTATGGGTATGACCGTATCACTCTCATCCGCAACGAGCGATCTCCACGAGATGTCTGGCTCGACAAAGTACATTTCAAATTTTTCAAAGATCTCCCAAGCCTCGAACGTAGTACCGAGACTCTCACGGTCGTCATCCCTCCAGTCCAAAATGAACAACTCGATCTAGGGCCCAGATTTCGAGAATACCTCTATACGAATTATGAGTACTTTGGAGTGTTTTTCAACACCAAATCCATGAGTCGTCTCCTCAGAAATAGTCTGCACTGGCAGATTGGGACCTCTTTTTCAGGCAATATCGTCTGAGATCATCGACGGGTAGATACGATATTTCTCACGGGTGGAGCGATCCTCCCTACTGGATATCTCAAGGGATTTTCTGATATACTCCGAGATCTCGGATATACCAAAAAAACAGAGATCCTCACTCACCTCGAATCCACGAGTACCACCGTCAGCGGCGAAGCAATCATACCGCCGACTCGCTACTGGAATATTCGATCTGGGCTGAGTACTATATTTGTCTCGGATGTCAAGGCAGATGAAGGTATCATCCTCACGGGCAAGATCCCAGCAGGCACGACGACTGTGACGATAAATAACTATACACTACGTGAGTTTGTGCCTGGGAATACGACATTTGCATATCGGGTGTCGGTGGGATCAGGTACACTCATAGAAGGGAAAAATACATACACCCTCCGTCTTGGTAATGCATCTGGATCAGGAGATACGGATACACTGACAGTATATATGAGCTCGGATCCTGCTCGTCTCGACTCATACAAAAAAGAAATGCAAGATGCATATATAGCCACTCTCAATACTCCAGCACTCGTCGCAGATCGTGAGCGCAAAAAATCCGAGCTCATCCAACAATCACAACAGCTCCAAGATGAATATTATTATAATAATTCTGGTAGTATTTTTGCTATCAAAATCGGGTATATCACTGGACCACAGAGTACAGAGCTCTATGCAAATAGTATAGATACCGCTCTCAGGCTCCTCGGAGTCAAGACCGAACTGATACCCTATGATGCCAAAGCAATACAATCCCTCATCGCCGAATGATCTCGCCCCTATGATCTCCTCGTGATCGGTGTCTCTGTAGAGTGATCTCTGGCGAGTATAGCGAAGTTATTTGCCACGAGTGAGTCTCGCAAGGGAGGAGTGAATTTTGCAAATATAGAAAACAAAAGCCTCGATACGCTTTTTATGGAACTCAGTTCGACGACAGATACCAACCGTATTGATACGATCGAACAAAATATTTCCAAAATCATGAATACAGAAAGTTTTTTTGTACC
Source organism: Gyrodactylus salaris (assembly GCA_000715275.1). Classification (NCBI taxonomy): domain Eukaryota; kingdom Metazoa; phylum Platyhelminthes; class Monogenea; order Gyrodactylidea; family Gyrodactylidae; genus Gyrodactylus; species Gyrodactylus salaris. Next base: position 5,759 of record JJOG01001323.1, read on the forward strand.
GATATCGAGCCCCTATCATCGACTCTGGGTAGACCGCAATATCGAGGGTATACCACAGATCGAGGTACTCCCTGATGTAGCGGGCCTCGTGGATGTATTTGTTGGTACGAGTATCAAAAAAAACTATATCAGAGCTACAGCAGACAAGAGTATATGAGGATGGTTTTTATGGCTTTTTGATAATATCTAATTCCTATGCAAGAAAATATAGTCCTCTCCGCATGGGAAATGGTGACCAAGTTTCACTCCCTCAAAAAATTTAATTTTATCCCCTCTTTTATGGGGATGCTTTGGCTTTTTGTGATACTCCTCTATCAGATCACCTTCACCTATATCTACGTGTTTCATCAGAAAGATGCAGCATTAGAGGTATTTGCGAAATTTCTCCATACAGACTACTTCGGTGAGAGTATACTTGGATTGGGATTGATATTTGTACTATATATGCTACTCGAGCCGATCGCTACGGGAGGGATGATCGAGATGATGCACTCATACCGCACCCATCATGGAGAGAAAAATAGACGATCTTGGCAGGGATTTTTCGATGGACTCAGGCACTTTCTCCCGATATTTGAGGTACACAATCTGACGGCTATATTTCGCCCACTTTCGATCATCACATTTTATATCCTCCTCCTCAGACTCTTTGGACGAGAGTTTATCATCTCGATATCAGTCATCATGGGGATATACCTCTTGTTTGCTTTTTGTATCAATATTTGTCTCGCATACTCGAAGTTTTTTATTATTTTTGAAGGGAAAAAAGCCCTCGAATCACTCTCATCATCGACTGGACTCGCTATCCGAAATATCGCTATCACGGGACGACTCTATTTTACGATGATCCTCCTCTACTTCCGTACTATATTGGTCGCTGTGATATTTTTGGTCATACCCTTTGTCATATCAGGACTCCTCGCACTCCTCCCAGCGATATATGGACTCCAGCTCTTTTTTCTCGCTATATTTCTCGTGATAGCTATCGTACTGTTTATATTTATCGTCCATCTCAACTCTACTCTCGAGATATTTGTCGAGGCAACGTGGTATGAGGCATATATGCTCTGCAAGGCAGAGGAAAAAGCACATGGTGGACATAGTGAGCATCATGATGAGCACGGACATGATAGCCATGGACACGACGCTCATACAGATACATATCATGGCGATCATGGACACCATTAGAGAATGATAAGATATGAGATATGAATTATATAAAATAGTTCCAATCTTATACCTTATACCTTATAACTTATAACTCCAATAATGTCCTCCTCTGACCTCATCATCGAATACTCTCAGAATCCGTCAAATAAGCGAATCCTCGAAAATGCAAATATTCGCTATAGAGAGCACAATCGCGTCTGTGCTGATGTGGTTGAGGTTTTTCTCGTTATCGAAGAGAACACGCTCAAAGAGTTTTCATTTGATGGGTATATGTCGATCGTCGCCACTGCCTGTATATCTATCACGGGTGAGCTCCTCGAATGATGGAACTGCGATGACATCCTCACACTCGACGAATCATTCATCCATGAAAACATAGGCAATGATATATCCCCTCGTCGCAGATTTGCCTCACTCATCGGACTCCTCGCTATCAAAAACGCTATCCACGAATACAGGCAAGATGGGAAGAAAGAGGATTTTAGTGATATAGTGGTGGGATAAAAATTTGCAAAAATGCGAAAAAAGATATAATTTTTCTATGACAACTGCAACTATTCAAAGTACATTTCGCATCATACAGAAACTTGATTCCAACTATGAAAAAATCGAGTGACTTTATGTGAAATCTCGTCTCCTCCACTCTGAACTGGATCTCGCAAATAGTCGATATACCACTCATACCTCAGCAAAATCCCTCATACATGAGTTGGATAGTTAAAAATACAGCATTCTTTAAGTCTCAATATAAACTCCTGCCTCACCATATCCAAGAGAGTGCGAAAGGAGTTTTTGAAAGCATGATGGAAAATCCATACGATGCATCACTCATGACTCATCCTCTCAGAAAACCATTGTCGAGCTATCATGGACTATCTGTAACGGATGATTATCGTATCATTGCTCGCATTATCCCATCTCGCAAAGAAATCGTCCTCCATGACATAGGAACACATGATATCTATAGGAGCTTTGGAGGATAGAAAAGGAGAGTTTTAGTGATATAGTGGTTTAGTCTACTTTCCTTCGTTTTTTGAGATAATCATAGTTTCAATCATTTCAATTACTTCATTTTCTCAGATCTTTGTATCTGTCATCTTTGAGAGTTCTCTCTGGATAAGCTTAATTACTGATAAGCTTGTAATAACTTTATTGAAATTCTTTCCACTCATCGCAACTTTTTGGGACCATAACTTCCCTAAGAATCCCTTTTTAAAAGACTCTTTGTGAAGATATGCCATTTTTTCGTAAAGTTGGTCTTTCTTATTATCTCATAAGAGATTGAAACAAATTACCAACTCTTGATCAATTCGTGAACCAAAGGAAAGATGATACAATCTCCATTCTTCAAGATTTGTTAAAATTACCCACTCCACTCATTCTGTGGATGCATAACTTGAAGCTTGGAAGATATGGTTATCGTTAAGTGATACACTTATGGCTTTAACTTCGATAATAAATCGAAGCTTATCATCTATCTTTACTCCATAATCAGCGTATTGCCCCTTTATTTTATACTCAGTAGTAACATCGAAGAATTTATCATAACCCCAGATATCCCCTAACATATCATTGATAATATTACTTGTGTCTGATTCATTCATATTGCGAGATTTTGCCATCTCAACAATTTTCAAATATTTTTTAATTCCCTCTCTAATAGTAGATTCAGCTTGCTTTGTTAAGACACACCCTGTAGTCTTTTTAGCTATAGTTTTGGTTGCCAATGGCTTAATTTCCGCTACGATTGTATCAGCCATAATTTTACTATATATTTAGAAAAATAGAAACTTGTATCTTCTTTACATTTTATATTGCAATTAAATCAAGTTTTTCACTACCACTGTTAATGGATATTTATCGTATATCTCTCATTTTCTCCACCAACTTATCCACATCCTCTCTTGTATTATACAGATAGAGCGAAGCCCGAAGGGAGCCTCAGATACCGAGAGAGTGATGGAACGGATCAGTACAATGATGCCCTGCTCGCACACAGATACCAGCATCAGCGAGTTGTTCTGCCACATCATTTGGATGACGATCATCAAATACAAATGAAAAGACTCCGAGACGATTGTCAGGATTTTTCCCGCCTATGAGCCTGACTCCCCCCTGCCCCCCTCAAAGAGTGGGATTGAAAAACCCTGCTTCCTCAAATCTCTGTAGAGCATATTCTGCGAGTTCTCGCTCATATCGCTCGATCATCTCATATCCACCGATACTGTCGATATACTCGAGAGCTGCGAGGAGTGATACCGCTCCGACGATATGCGGAGTCCCAGGCTCGTGGCGGAATGGGAGTCCAGCCGCTTCATATCCATCTGTTGTCACAGTATTGATAGCTCCTCCTCCGCAAAATGCAGGATCCATCTTTTGGAGTAGCTCCTTGCGTCAGTACAAAAATCCTATGCCCGTATCAGACATCACCTTGTGTCCTGTTGCAACGAAAAAGTCTACTCAATATTTCGCCACATCTGTCGCCATATGTGGGAATCGTTGAGAACCATCGAGGATGAAAAGGGGTTTTGTCGAAAGAGTGTCGAACATCGACTTCACCCGATCCAGATCCAATACCTCACCCGTCACATTCGATGCTCCAGTGATAGAGAGGATTTTCGCATTTGGCAACTTTTCAGCAAGAGAATCATAGTCTATCGTCCCATCATCATGGAGCTCTATCCAGTCTATCTGGATACCATATTCTGCGGCGAGGATCTGCCATGGTACGATATTGGCATGGTGTTCGACTTTTGAGAGGAGGACGGTATCACCTCGAGAGAGCATACCAGACTTCACGAGTCCTCGGGAGATCAGATTGAATGCGTAGGTAGCATTGTAGGTAAAAACTACTTCATCTGCTCGACATGAGAGCTTTTTTGCTACTGCCTGCTTGGATCACTCATAGAGGAGAGACGACTCCATGGAGAGATCATAGGCTCCACGATGGATATTGGAGTAGCTCGACGACAGGTAGATACTCATAGCATCGATCACTACTTTTGGCTTTTGTGCACTGGATGCAGAGTCGAGGAATACGAGATCAGGATGTGTCTGGAAAATAGGAAAATCAGAACGAAACATAATCGAATATATGGTTAGTTGATGGGAGAGGGTGGCACTATCCCCCGGAGGATATCAGCTGCTATCATTCACCACTCCATCTCAGGATCGGTATCACGGATCTGTATCAGGATAGGAGTGGCTTCGGGAGCTCTCGATAGAGCAATCAGGGACTGAGCATATTCGAGAGCGATCAACGGATCTCCTCTATGTGTATCACTGAGCGTATACCATATATCGACTACTTCTGTAGATTTCCCATTGAGTCGCAGAGATCTCATATAGAGCGGGGTGAGTATGCGAGAGTCTGGATATCTCTCCATTCCGATATAGGACCACATATAGGCCTTGGTATTTTCTCAGGCATCTAGTGAGAGAGAGACCGCCACTGCTATATCTGCTTCGCTGGCATCTGGCTCATTGACGAGATAGGAGAGGACTTTGAGCATATTGGGATAGTCCTCGATACGAGCATACTCACGAGCGAGCCTCCTCTCTATATCTGTCTTGTTGGGAGCTCAGGCGGTGATAGCATTGTTGTAGTAGAGGATAGCACTCGTATGATCCGAGAGTCGGCTCTCGATATCAGCCAGTCGGAGGATAGATTGTATATCGGCAGGTTTTTGATCGAGATAGGATCTCAGAGATGCCCTCGCCTCGGTATATCTCCCGAGCTCATAGAGAGCAAATCCCATGAGTTTGCGAACCTCGATATAGTTGGGACGCTGAGAGAGGATCTCGGATGAGAGGATAGCGGTTGTACTATATTCTCCGAGACGATACCATTCTGTCGCTACGAGAAAGTTGCGATACTGAAAATCTGGCGAAAGTGTACTCGATTGTCGGATGATGGACTGGAGTTTTTGCAGAGACTGATGTGTCCCTGTGTATGCCTCGATAGTGACGATACAAAAATGTATACCACTACGGCATATATCGATGGTCTCATAGTACTGTCGCAATGATGGATCGAGGATATATTGGGTCAGTTCTCGGGTATAGTCCTGACGATCTGGATCAAAAAAAAGTGAACGAAAGAGCTCCACTCTCTCCTCTTCACGCATCTCTGTAAGTGGAACAAATATATACTGCTGATAGGAGTTTTTCCAGTCATGATCGAGGAAGTACGCATGAGCGAGCTTGCGTCTGACGACGATATCATCTGGGAGTTTTTCGAGTGCCTGTGTATATGCCGTGATAGCCTCTGGGAGACGCTGTTGAGAGATGAGGTAGTCTCATTTTCGGATAGTACGGAGTTCTTTTTGGCGATCGACTGCCAGAGATACTCTCTCCTCTTCTGTGAGTCCTGTAGCATACCGTATACTCTGAGTCCCAGATGCGGATCTCGGTCACGTCGATATATCTCCTAGAGTACAAGAAGATATAAAAAACATCAATAATATGAGAGGAATCAGTCGAATCATAGTGGTGATAATAGCCAAAAATACAATATCTCAAAATCAAAAAAACGATAGAGTATCCTACTATCGTCTCGCTATCGCCTCTTGGAATCTGACAAACTCCGTATATGTCCACCCGAGAGAATACAGTCGAGTCGCCATCTGTGGTCCGAGATAGCGATAGTGCCATGGTTCTACTTCATATTCATCTACTGCCACTCACTTTTGATAACTCTGTGTCCATCCGTAGTTGTGAGCATGTGACTGTACCCATGATATATACTCACGATAGAGACGATTGCGATAGAACTCCGTCTGATTGCTCACATCAAAGAGATCCACAGCGAGTCAGAGCTGATGCTCACTATATCCAGGAGGAGCACAGAGCGAGTCAGTACAGCGTCCGAGATCCCAGAGTCTCTGCTGGTATGCTGCACTCCTATATCCACTGATCACCGTGAGTGGTATACCAAATCGATTCTCAAAATCTTTTGCCATATCCCATAGTGCATCTCTCGCCTCCCGTCGTATCTGGATGCCACTGCGTCCAGACTGATTGATGAGTGATCCAGATATCGATACGAGATCCATCGGGGCATATGATGAGTCAGAGAGAGGAGTGGTTCGACTGACAAATCTGAGGAAACTCGCATCATCGTAGAGGACAGGGAGTCTGACTGGAGATCTGAGGTGGAGATAGGATGATTTTTGTAGTGGGATCGCTCATGCTCCCGATACACTCAGGATCATAGAGATAAAAAATATACAACAACGAATATACATATAACAATACAAGATTTTATGATTTGAAAACTATGACCTCCGTAATAGTGGAATGATAACCATAGATTTATATGATCTTTTTCTTTCGCAGTATCAGTGTCAGGAGGATCATCCCGAGCGTCACTGCGACAAATACTGCGATTATGATCCCCGAGTCAAACTGTCCAGCAGGGATATTCATCCCAAATACTCATGTCAAGAGAGTGAGTGGCAGCATAAAGGCAGAAAATGTCGTCAAATATTTGACGGTGGTATTGGATTCGAGTTCAAAAATACTTTTGAGTGTATCCTCCATCGAGTCGATATTTTCTTGGAGGAGTTGTATCTCAGAAAATATTTTATCGAGCTTGTCCTCCAGATTCTCAAAATACAGTTCCACCTCATCAGAGAATCGAGTTTTCATCTGATTTTCGATGATACGCAGTACGAGGATCTGTGGCTTCATCATATGCTTGAGTGTGATGATATTTCTCTTTTTGGTCATGATGTTGCGGATGGTATCAGTCCCACGAGCAGAAAAGAGCTCTCGTTCGAGTGTCTTGAGATCCTTGGCAAATCGCTCTAGCATCTTCATAGTCTTGTCGAGATAGGCATCGATGATCGCATAGAGGAGAAATGCGGGAGAATCTTTTTTCCCTACTTTGAGATCACGCTCATATGACTCATATACTCGTCGCATCGTGGTAGACTGATAGTAGCGAAAACTGATGAGATAGTCGCGACTGACAAATATATTGAGCTCATTTTGGATATATCGCTCTGATGCAGAGTCATACTTGGGAAAGTGTAATACGAGAAATATATAATCCGCATACGCATCGAGACGAGCATACTGATTGGATTCGAGGATAGCATCACGATCGAGCTCATGAAAATCGTATTTGGCGATCACTGCATCGATCTCATCGAGTGGAGGATTGACACGATCGAGCCATATGCCAGATGGCGATGAGGATGTGGATTTTGTTCTGGACATAGGAGGCTGTATTTTGGGTGAAGTATATACAAAAAAATGTATTTTCCAACTAGATATATCCAAAGAGATTGACTTTGACTTTAGAACATTTTTTTATAGTATGCTGGGGCAATTTTCCAAATTCTGGAAAATACAAATAGATCCAGTTTTATTTGCCCAGATGGTGGAATGGTAGACACGGAGGTCTCAAAATCCTCTGCCTCACGGCTTGCGGGTTCAAGTCCCGCTCTGGGCACCATCAATTTTAAACTTTTTTCTCTTGAAATTCTCACTCGACAACATCATCACAGAATACGAATCCCTAGAATCGGAACTGATGGATCCGACGATATACGCTGACCTCAAGAGGCTCAAATCCACCAATCAAAAGAAAAAATCCATCCAACTCACCGTAGAACTCTATCGTGAGTACAAGATGCTCTATGCCAACTATGATGAGCTCAAGACGCTCGTCACCGATGAAAAAGATCCAGAAATGCTCGAAATGATGAAATCTGAGATAGCAAGTGCTGACAAACGTATCCCTGAACTCGAAGAAGCGATCAAGATTGCTCTATTGCCAAGCGATCCCAACGATAGTAAAAATATCATCCTCGAAGTCCGAGCCTGAGTAGGGGGAGACGAGGCAGGACTTTTTGCACATGAACTCGCCGAAGCATACAAGGTATTTGCTAGAAAAGAAGGCTACTCCCTCGAAGTCATGAGTGAGTCATGGAATGATGCTGGAGGGTACAAGGAAGGGATTTTCAAAATCGAGGGTGGAGCTGGGGCCTATGCCAGATTCAAGTACGAGTCAGGAGTACACCGAGTCCAGCGGATCCCTGAGACGGAGAAAAATGGTCGAGTACACACCTCCACTGCGACTGTCGCAGTGATGATCGAGGCAGAAGAGATCGATATAGTTATCCGAGAAGAGGATCTGGAGATATCAGCCTGTCGAGCCAGTGGAGCTGGAGGACAACATGTCAACAAGACCAACTCCGCTATCCGCATCGTCCATCTCCCGACAGGAGTCGTAGCCGAGTGTCAAAACGAACGATCTCAACTCCAGAACAAGCTGACAGCTCTCTCGGTACTCAAGTCGCGAATATATGCAATAGAAGAAGAAAAGAAGGCACAAAAAGAAGGAGCAGACCGCCTGGCTCTCGTCGGAACCGGTGACCGTAGTGAAAAAATCCGTACCTATAACTTTCCACAAGATCGCCTCACGGATCATCGTATTGGACAAAATTTCTCTAATCTGCCTGTCATCATGATGGGAGATCTCACGGATATACTGGATGCCTGTGCTATCGCGGATCAGACAGCAAAGCTCGAGGCAGCAGCTGGGAAGTAGAAACGAGGAGCTAGAATTTGGAAGTTAGAATGTTTGAGGATAGAGTAGTATGAGTTCTAAGCTCTAAGCTCTCAGTTCTAAGCTCTAAGCTCTCAGTTCTAATCTCTCAGTTCTAAGTTCCAAGCTCTCAGTTCTAATCTCTCTTTCCCTATCCAATACACCCACTCTTGATTTCCTGCTTCACCGATGAGGCAGGATTTTTCTTTCCCAAGAATACATCAATTTTTCTCTTTTATAGTATTTTCAAATACCTGCATAGCCCGAGATATGCATATCTCATCTTTTGGAACTCCTGTTTTTCTGAGATTTTCCCTACCTACTTCAAATTGTGGCTTGAAGAGGAGGATGATATCTGTAGATATACTAGCATGAGAGAGGATGGCATCGAGGATCTGAGCGAGCGAGATAAAAGAAGCATCACAGACAATTATGCCATATGGAGATTTTTGGGGAAAATCCCTGATATCTGTCTGCTCATAGCTCGTCACTCGACTATCACTGCGGATGCTCGGATGGAGCTGATCCGTCCCGACATCGACCGCATCGACATGGGATGCTCCAACAGCGAGTAGTATCTGAGTGAAGCCGCCAGTGGATGATCCCACATCGAGACAATTTTTTCACTCGATCACGATATCAGTATGTTGCTCTAGGAATCCTGCCAGCTTCTCAGCACTTCGAGATACCCACTCTACTCGCCTATCTGGTATGATAGATACTGTCATAGCTTCAGATATGAGAAATGCTGGTTTATTGCATATTTTTGCATCTATAGTGACGAGATCCGACTTGATGAGTTGTTGAGCCTTGTTGCGAGTGATGCTATGATGTACTACGAGGTATTGGTCTAGTCTCATAGCCATATGGTTATATATTCTCGGATTTTTTGAAGTGTGTCTTTTTGTAGAGTATCGATCTCAGTATCCTGAAATCGGGACAATACCCAGTCACTCACCTCATAGCGGTCATCTCGTCCGATCCCGATCTTGAGGCGAGCAAATTCTGAGGTTCAGAGTTTCGCTATGATATCTCGGAGTCAGTTCTGCCCGCCATGACTGCCAGTAGTACGGAAACGCACTTTTCCAAATTCCATATCGATATCATCGGAGATCACGAGGATATCCTTTTGAGGATCAATCTTGTAGAAAGATACGAGACTCGCTACCGCATCACCAGAGAGATTCATAAAAGTCTGGGGCTTGATTCCGAGGATTTGATGGTCCTTGTTGCCAAGTTTCTGTCATTTCGACTGAAGCGTAGCGGAATGGAGAAATCCCGCTCTCTCTCAACTATTGTCCGGAAAAGATCTCTCTATTGCATCCGTCACAGGCACAGACGGACTGCAGTCGAGATGACATCATTTTGCAACCGTAGATTTGAACTTTTTTTCCTCTTTCCAATCAAAAAAGAGTTGATCTATCATCAAAAATCCCACATTGTGTCGAGTATTTGCATATTGCGTACCAGGATTGCCGAGTCCGATGATGAGCTTCATATGCATAGAGTATGCAATATTGAGATTTTGTAAAATCCAAGATCAAATATTTGCTTTTTTGTAGGAGTGAGTGGGGGTTTTGGGGTCTGGAAAAGGAGTTCGAAGAGTTTTTTCAAATTCGACGAATGCCCCGCTCTTCGGTATTTCCCCCGCTCTTCGGGATTTGCAATCCCGAATCCACTAATACTTCTTCACTCAACTCCTGGATTACAAATCCAGGAGAACGGAGCCCTAAAAATCTGTGATAACAAGGGATTCTGTCCGAGCTATGCCGTGATCAAGGCACTTTCCTATGCAAAAGAACAACAATTCGATGTTATCAATATGAGTCTCTGAGCAAAGGGAAATCCCAAAACAAGTCCTATCTGTAGTGGAATACAAGAACTCTCTGATGCTGGGACTATCATCATCGCTGCAGCAGGCAACTCAAATGTCGACACCAGTACCTTTGTACCTGGTGGATGTGCGAGTGCCGTGACTGTTGCTGCGGTCGATCAAAATATGAAACGAGCAAGTTTTTCAAATTATGGAGCAAAGGTCGATGTCGCCGCTCCAGGTGTCAATATCTACTAGAGCTATCTCGGAGGAGGATATAAGAGTCTCAATGGGACAAGTATGGCGACTCCTCATATTGTTGGACTTGCATCTATCGCTCGCCTCTATCATCCGAATATGACAGGAGAAGAGTTCAAAACCTTGATAAAAAATACAAAATCTCCTGTCAATACAGAAGCAAGTAAACCTATTGCGAATTTTTTTAATGTACAAGAACTCCTCAATGCCCTCACTGGAAAACAAGAAGAAAAGAAAGATGAAAAAACTCCTGAAGAAAAGAAAGATGATACACCATCAGGACAAAAGAAATAGGAACCACCTACTCAGACTGGATCCGAAAATAGTGGAAATAATGAACTCAAAGCCGTGATCGATGAGAGTATCGGTCTCGAGATCCAAAAGGATCAAAAAATGGAGATCAAATCTGTAGGAGAGATAGAGCGGGATACGGTCGAGATCAATAATGCTGAAGAAAAACTTCAAAATATTTCCTCCGCAACACAAGAAGCATTACCACCTCAAGTATTTAGTAGTGAAAGTGTCGAGGTAAATAATGTAGCTGATCCTATTGACTTCTCAAAGATCGACCTCTCCAAGTCACTCACGAGTACTGGAGATCCCAAGAGACTCTATGGACAAGAAACAACAACCATAGAGCTCTCAGAGAGAGACATTCCTGAAGGATATACTGCTATCAACTCAGATATAGATGAAGAATATCCTGTAGAGATCGGGGAACAGAGTGAACCACTCCTCGAAGAGAGCGAAAATACCACCATACAAAATACCTATACATGTACGGTATATATCGGATATACTTGTAATTATAGTATCATTGCTGGAACTATTCGTCAGTATAATATGGGGAATACGAGTATCGCAAGTGTCTCTGCTGGCAATACCTCTTTTACAGTGACTGGTAAGTCAGCAGGTTCTACGACACTCTATGTGAACTATGCAGGTCGTACACTCGCTACTGTCTACATCACTGTACAGAAGATGCTCGTACCTATCTGAGAAACTATGGTACCAATACACTCGAAGCAGGACAAGGCACATATCTCATGATCCGAAGTGGCAATGGAGGATATGCTGTCTCTTCATCGAATCCACTTGTTGTATATGTAAGTGGAAATGATACAAACTGGACACTCTCTGCCATGAATCCTGGTACTGCGACGATCACCTACCGAGATAGTGTTGGATACTATGGTACGATCACTATGACAGTCACTGCCCCACCTCGCAATCTGAGTGTATCCGTCGGACAAACGAGTCTCGAGAAAGGAAAAACTACTGCACTCGCCATCACCGATGGGAACTGAGGATATAGTGTCTCATCGAGTAATACGAGCGTCGTATCTGTCAGCGGATATGGTACAAACTGGACACTTTCAGCGATCAATGCTGGTACTGCAACTATCAATATAGCCGATAGTCGAGGGAAAGTCACAAGTGTCACCATAACAGTCACCATACCAAATCCTCTCCGACAACTCTACCTCTACTACAACTCGAATCCTCATCATATCTGATGGATCTCAGCTATCAATATCACCGATGGGAACTGAGGATACACGGTCACTTCATCCAATCCTGCCATCCTCTCCGTCTCTGGAGGAGGAACCGCATGGACAGTGACAGCAAAAAGTCCAGGCTCTGTGACAGTCACAGTCCAGGATCAGCGATGAATGATAATCCGTCTTCCGTACACTGTCCTCCGCCAAGTCTCCTGAACCCTCTCAAATATCTCACCATATCTCTGACAAACTGCCATATTCACTGTCAAAGATGGAAACTGAGGCTACACGCTCACCTCCAGTAAACCAAGTGTTGCCACCGTGAGACAGACAATGACAGGTGTAGATACGAGTTATACGATCACTCCAGTAGCAGTCAGTGAAATCACTCTCACCATCCGAGATAGATACGGCTCATGGTGATGGATCAAGATGACGGTACGAGCAGGAGCAAAACCTCTCACCGTCTCCACACAAAGCATCGCAGTAGAAGTAGGTGCTGACGCCTACTTCCAGGTCACCAGTGGAAACTGAGGATACAGTCATGCGATGAGCAATGGAAATGTGGGGTGGCACTTCGTAGACTCTTCTATTCCATCATATAGGGTACGAGGAGTGAATGTAGGGAGTACCATCCTCCAGATCACAGACTCCACAGGAAAGGTGGTACAGGTGAGGGTGGAAATAGTCACAGCATGAGTAAGTCTACTATCTACGCGATATATCAGGTGGAAGTTACAGAGAAGTCGGAGTAGAACAAAATGGGGAAAGTATTTCTAAATAAAGATACATTCTATGAGCCCAATAAATACATCCCCATACTAAAGGTATGGGGTTTTCTCAGATTTATCATAAAAGATATAGTCGATCCTACAGAATCCAAGATCAAATATTTGCTTTTTTTATATACATTGTGCTAGATTAGGTGTGTCACTAACTTTTTTATATGAAAAAACTCATATCTACTCTCGTCATATTGACGATACTCTCTAGTCAGATCAGCTTGGCTCATGCTGAAAATGGCACACTCTCTACGGAGATAGCCGCTATCAATACTGATATCATCAGCTCTCTCACGCCTGATACTCCCATAGATACAGCAGAGAATATCTCCCTCGATGCTGCTCCAGCCGTCGAACAAGTCACTCCGATAGCTACAAATAATACTCTCACATCCTGGGAGCTCATGCACCGTACTGCGATGCTCGCAGGATATACCTGGACTGGTGTCGTTGCAAACTATATCACTCCAGTGATGTATGAGGGTACGACTTTTGGTGCAGATGCGGGCTATCTCGGCAAGAGTGCCCTCGGAAACTATCTCACTGGAGATCCGACGACATATGAAGAATGTGTCTCGAGTGAGGTATATCTCTCATACGGACTCGGTGAACGTATCGAATCCACTGATATAGGAGAACTCCGCTCGATTGCCAAGGCATGTGCCAAAAAGTTTTATGGAAAATATTTTGATGGCAAGTCATATACCACTCGTGAGGAATACCTGATGATGCTCAGCACCATGTTTGATGAGGGGGTCTCTATCCCAGGAGTATTTGATGAGGATGGTACATATCAGGCTGGAGCGAGTAGTACTGATACGGGATTCGACAATGTAGATAAAAAATCATGGTTCGCTCCGTACCTCGCATTTGCCCGTGAAAATGGGGTGATATCTCCAGAACTCACAGAGTGGCAAGTCGCTCGTGCGATCACCGATCGTGAGGCTGTGGAGATGCTCGCGAACTATACCGCATATCGTATGGAGTATACTGGGGCTGATCTCGAAAAAGGGATCATCATCACAGACCAATTCCAGTACAATATCACCTTTGTCAGTGAGGATGAGGTAATGGTCAGAGTACAGTAAGTGAGAGAAAAAAATAGTATCAAATCCTAGAACCCCTATACATACCCCTTCATTCTTCAGGATTTGCAATCCTGAAGTTCTCGAATTGCCAATCCGAGTACGCTAATAATAAAATATAGATATCCCAATGGACAACACCAAGTTTACATCCCTCATCGATGAGATCATCAAGTCATCCATCTCTGATCTCCATCTGACAAGTGGGCTCTGTCCCTATATCCGCAACAAGATCGGAGATGTAGTGGGAGTAGAAAAATATGGTATCGTATCAGATGAGGATATAGAGGGGATCATCGCTCTCATCCTCGGTAGAGCATTCACTGAGCATACTCTCGATACCTCCTATGCACAGGGCGGAGCTCGATTCCGTGTGAATATATCTCGTACGATGCAAGGGATATCGATGGCGCTCCGTATGATACCCCAGATTATCCCCACTCCTGAGTCTATACTATTGCCAGAGATAGCACTGAAGGCATGTTTCGCAGAAAAATGAATCATCCTCATCACAGGGCCGACTGGATCAGGCAAGTCGACGACGATGGCGACGATGCTCGATGCGATCAATACACGTACCAATCGGCATATCATCACACTCGAAGATCCAGTGGAGTTCGTCTATCAGAACAAAAAATCCCTCATCCACCAGCGAGAACTCGGGAAGCATTTTGATACATTTTCTGATGGGATCAGATCCATACTCCGAGAAGATCCCGATGTCATCGTGATTGGTGAGATGCGAGATCTGGAGACGATGGAGGCAGCGATCACTCTCGCCGAGACAGGACACCTCGTATTTTCGACGATGCATACCAACGATACCATCCAGACGGTCGATAGACTCATCCAGTCATTTCCTGCCGCTTCACAAAATCAGATACGGATGCAGTTTGCTCTCTCGATGCGGATGATACTCTCTCAGATACTATTGCCAAAAAGTGATACCACTGGGATGATCGTCGCTCGTGAGATCATGTTCAACAACGACAGTGTCCGCAATCTCATCATCAGATGAGAGACCCAACACCTCTACTCTGTACTCGAACTCGGCAGACAAGATGGGATGATTCTCATGGATGATGCCCTCGTGGAGCTCGTACGTACACATCAGATCTATACGCGTACCGCCCAGATGTCCATGCGAGATCCGAGCAAGCTCGAAAATCATATATAACAATCAAAAACAATACTTGCTTGTATATATAGAGTTTACTCGTTTGGAGTATACTGCAATACAAGTGTATTAATATATTTGTAGGCCTCCCTTGGGTCAATTGTTCCTGCTCTATATTGTCCTCAGATATCAGATTCTTGAAATTTCTTCCATATGATGGGGTCAAAATCTTTCGTATTCTCAAGGCTATATATAGCATCATTGATCACAAAAAATCAACTCTGTCGTCCGTCTCTCCAGTCACTCGAGTACATAGTAGATAGTGTATATCCATATTGCTCGAATTTGGCCCGTAAGGTTGGATTATCTTTGATTATTTTTTCTTGAACTAGCATTCATTCAATAATACTTTTTTGTTCAGAGAATGTAGCCTCTCAATCAATTGTATTCCTATGGAACATAGGATTTCGTTGTATTTGTGCAAACACTTCAGGATTTTGTTTTGAGAATTCATCTATATGTAATATGGCTGGTATCTCACCATAGATGATATTGTGAGGTGGTATAGCGCCACTGAGATAGTTCCGCCAACTCTCTGTATTCTGTATTCGCATGAATATACCTGGATCAGACTTGATCACCTCTTCGATGAGAGTGGCATCTCTAATATGTTTTTTAATATCTTCCATACTATATTTACCTGAGAGGAACTCCCGATACCATGTTGTACCTTGTATTCTGTATTTTAGAGTTGGATTATTATTTATGAACGCTATGAGTTGATCCTGTTCTGATGGAATACTTTGGAGAGCCGTATATGCATTTTTGGTGACATCATCGAGTATTTGCCACATATTCTTCGTATTTGCATGCACTACATTCGATATTTTTGGCTGATTATCTGTAAATCAAGCAGTCTCATCTGAAATAGGCTCGGATGATCTGAGATAGAGTCCAGTCGCTAGAATACCAGAACCGATACTGAGTGTGAGAATGTGTGAAGTTTTCATATTGTTATAAGATGATTATGAGAAAATTTGAAAGAATTTTTTTCGTGCATCTATGGGCGTTCTATAATATTCATGTTGATATCAGGTTGTGGGAATAAAACATCTAGCATCATCCGTACATAAAAATGGTATATATACACGATCAGGATTTGTAGTATCATTTATTCTAAAGTCCATGAGACGAACTTTTTCCCCTACAAGAATCATTCTTGTAGTATTTTCATAGAGGGTTCCATGGAAGGGCACCATACTTGGCATTGATTCAGATACGGTATATTCTTGTCAGATGTTCTCATATCTTAAGTTTGGGTGGATATAAAAAATGACAAATAAAGTAACATAAAATAATGAGATTGACTGTATGATAATATTTCAGCTAAGTGTAAGATATATATATATTAAGAGCAATGTTCCAAAGAGATATAAAAATGGTAATCCTAGAAAATATAATAGTACAGATTGATGATTTGCTTCTATATTTGACGAAAGCCACTGATAGTATTCAGGTGATATAAGAATAATTCCACTAGAGTTCAGTACACAAAAAAAGAAAATAAAAATAGATGTAAGAACAAAGATGTTTATATGATTTTTTATCATAAAGTTAATTTTAGAAAAATAAAAGGGGAAGATCCCCTTTTATAAAAAAGATAATGAAAACGAGATTAGTAATCCGTCGTCACAATCACATGAGGCAAGAGCCGATAATCGGGATAACCGAGATTCACAGTAGCTGCGAGATTACTCGCATACCCATACATAGTGATGCCACCAAGAGTTTGGAGTTGAGAACTCCCACCACCATCGTCCATCACAATATTCCAGTTCTTACATCCCCAAGAAACAAGCTCATCATTGATGATGCCATACTGCATTTTATTTTTTGCAGTCAGTATGAGTAGCCATTCTTGTAGTTGTGGAGCTGGGGTTCCAGGAGCTGAAATGTACGGACGATTGATTCCGCACAAGAATGTGCGACCAATTGTCAGATATGGTCCACGACTTTCTGTTGGGGCTAATCCCACAATTGCCTGTGGGGAACTCGCTCCAGCAAAGTCACTAGCGAGATATGCTCTTGTAGAAACGCTATTTCCAAAAATATGGAGCGTGCGTTTCACACTGGAGCCAGGATCAGCACCATAAGTGAGATACGATCCATTGACACGAGTACCAAATGAGAGCATACTTGGGTCAACAGTAGGATTGAAAAATTGTCCATTCGTAACAGCACGTTTTCCAGCATATGGGATAGTTGCCCAGTGTGTTGCAAGACTCTTTTTCTGGAACTTTGGCTCGTTATAGCCATTGACAGTTTGATAGCCAGAAATAGTTCCATGAAGTCGTATTTTCCCACCATTTTGTATGTCGATCATCTGAACATATGTATCTTCACCATTTTTCTGGTAAATCCGAACATTCGTACTTGCCTCCTTCAACGTCCATCCACTTGGTACGGTTGGCATATTACCAGTACCAAAAGCGAAAGAAGAAAAAGAAACCCCTGCGAGGACTGCCGCAGTCACAGTTTTTTGTATGCCTAATTTACGCATGACACTTCCTTAATTTGAGGAAAAGAAATTACAGACTATTCATCTGACTCACTCAAGAATTATTTCCGAGAAGCGTCAGCGATATTATCGAGAGAGAGAGAGAGAAGTCAAAAGATTTTTTCGATCCCTCTCGCTACAGAGATGTATCCACAGGGCAGACACTTCTCATCTCTGTACCATTTGAAAAAATCCCATTCTTTTTGGAATAGGATTTTGATAGATCAAATCCCACTCGGTACAGAGATTTACTCCTCAAGGGGGTATAAACTTCGACTCTCTGAGCCATTATGATTTCAAAAAAATCCCACTTATCGTGGGATTGTTGTGAATCAAATGGCGGAGGGACAGAGATTCGAACTCTGGGTACCTTTCGGCACGGCAGTTTTCAAGACTGCTGCAATCAACCACTCTGCCATCCCTCCGGATGTGTGGTGGAGAGAGTATAGAGATGTCGCCCTATTTGTCAAAATATTTTTCGAGAATCGTATCTCGTATCTCACTACGGCGGTCCTGATCGTGGAACTTGAGCATATCATCTGAGATCACTACACCTTCTGGCGATCAAAGTTGTCGGTATTTTCTCAGAGTCTTGGGGAGCCAGAGGAGTCGGATGAGAGAGCTGAGAGAAGAGTAAAAAGGAAAAAGAAAAAAGGGAAAAGTAGGTATTTTCGATATATTACTTTGAATTTTGAATTTTGAATTTTGAATCTTTATGTCCATCCACCCATTTGCCATGACCAATTTTTCATAGGTATGATCCCTATCAAAAACTGGCTTCAGATAGTATATCCAATAATAGAGGTATATATCATCATCTATGGCTATCCGTGAGAGATCTAGAGCATTGGTCGTGACAAAAAACGAGAGACAAAAGTTGCCCGCCACATCTTCGCCACGTCGCCAGACTCCATGAGACCAAAGTATGAATGTTGCGAAAAATCGCACAAACCAGATCATACGAGGCTGAGTCACGATCAATAGATCGATATCTGAATCCTGATGAGTCGCATACATCGACAGAGAATTGACTATGGCGATCATCTCGACTCAGGGGATTTTGGAGAGTTTGGCGATATAGTGCTGGGCTTTTTCTAGGAGCAATACCTCACAATTGTTCGGCATATCTCTGACTCCCATCACCTGATCAAATATGTACTTGTACTGTTGCATTTATTTGGAGAGTTCTCGGATCGCCTCGACTGTCCGTACCTCCAGTGAGAGATCTGGATCGATACCTGATACGACTGATTCGACTCGGAATTTGTCATATCCCATCGAAACTAGTGAGGAGATGAGTGGAGTATTGGAGTGTTGAGATACTGAAGTGATAGTATTTTTAGAGTCAGTGACAGAGGATTTTTTAGAAAAGTCTATCGATCATTTGAGGTCTACGATGATTTTTTGTGCTGTTTTTTTACCAATTCCTGGGACACTCGAGAGGAGCTTGTCATCCTCCATCTGGATCGCCCTCACAAGTGTCTCCTCACCGAGTCCGAGGAGTGCGAGTGCAGTCTTCCCTCCTATTCCATTCACTCGGTTGAGACTACGAAACAGAGTACGCTCATCGAGAGAAGAAAATCCAAAAAGGAGCTGGCTCACCTCCGTGATATGATGGTGGATCCAGAGATTGGCAGTTTCTTTTTGATCGAGATGCGAGAGTACCGACGGAGATACGAGGACATCGAGTCCGAGCCCAGTACCACTCACTTGTATAGTGACACTGATACCGTCGATAGCGAGTATGTCTCAGGAGATATATCAGAACATGGCTTGCATTATAGGAAAAAGAGATACTATTGCAATATGAAAACACCGACCATCGATCTCCTCGTGACCATCATCGACAACTATGGCGATATGGGGACAGCCTGCGAACTCATCATAGCACTCAGGTCAGTATACTGATCCCAATATGGGTATGTCATCTGGACCAATGATGTCGATCGTATGGCGAAGTTTGTCGATGCATCAGGGACTGGCGATATCGATATCAAAAATCTTGCATATTTTTGAGAGATCCATATGTTGCGAAAATATGCAATAGTGATATCCATCCTCCACTCTCCCCTCCCTGATCTCGATACACTCCCACTACATACGCTCATCTTGCGACTCGACTATCTCTCTCTCGATCCGAGTTGGATCATCCAAAATGAGACCGAACATATACTCTCGACAGCCAATCGACAGATCATCGAGATCATCCCATCGCCACTCGAGTGATGAGCATGACTCGTATCGATTTCTCCGCCTCATAGGGGGAGTCAGAGGGGGTACTCTTCCGATATCCCTCCTAACCTCCTGCTTCGCTCTCACTCGTCGCCTAAAAGTGGCAAACTCGAAACCTACAAGGATAGGAATGAGCAGAAACACATCACGATATTTGCATATCCAGATACCCTTGCTCGCATCGACTGGGAGAGTTTCCCGAGTGATCTGACGGTGTATATTTTCAGTTCACCTTCTCAGTTCTCAGCTCTCAGCTCTCAGTTCTCAGTTCTCCCCTTTCTCCCAACTCACGAGTTTCACCGTCTCCTAGATACCAGCGAATTTGCGATCATCCGTGGGGATACGACTTTTGCACATATGATCCAGGGCTCAGTCCCATTTTTCTGGGATATGTATCGAGGACTCGGCGGGTTTCCGATAGAACAAAGCCAATCCTACATCTCACTCATCGGAGCGAGTGACACATATCGTAGTGTTCATGAGATACTCAACTGACAAAAAGTAGGAAAAATCTCCTATACTGATCTCACGAATGTCCTGACGGGTACTGAGTTTCCCCATATCTGTACAAAAAATCTGATCCACACAATGAAAAAACACATTGACAGATTCGAGAATTCTATATAATCACTCGGCGTCAGAGTTTTTGATTCGCCAATGTAGCTCAGCTGGTTAGAGCACGGGACTCATAACCCCGAGGTCGGTGGTTCGAGCCCACTCATTGGCACCATACCATATATACCGCGGAGTAGAGCAGTGGTAGCTCGCAAGGCTCATAACCTTGAGGTCGTATGTTCGATTCATACCTCCGCAACCATAGATATACAAAAAAGAATCCATCTAAAAGATGGGTTTTTTATTTGTATTTTTTGGTACTTTAGGATAGAATGCAAGGGAAAACTAACAAAATCATATGTCGATAAATAATACAAACAGTGCTCCAGAAGCACAAGAAATCAAAAAAAACCAAAAGAACCCAGCGGCACTCTTCTGACTTGTCAAAAAAAGCATCAATTCATATGTACGATCATCAAACAACCAGGGTAGTATTCTTGCTTACATAGAATGAGATAGCTCTCAATTTAAGGCTATTCAAAGTGCACTTCTAAAGAATGTTTTAACATATAGAAATACCTTTCCTAAAACAAGTGATGAAGCAAATCTCACTGAGACAGATATCTCTGAATATCTCAAAGATATTTCTCGTATTCGCCGTATGATTCTGGATGAAACGATCGATCGTCGCTCACTAGAAAATACCATGTGGACCACACTGAAAAATAGATATTCCAAAAATGCATTAGATACTCATACTGATTCTATCAAATCCCGTATTCGAGAACTCGATGAATCTGATATCAAAAAATGTCTCCATAGTAGAGACTTCTGACATAAAAAAATCGTTGCATGAGTAATCCAGCCAGCACCGATCTGGAGAAACCTGAGTGAGCTTACTGAAGATCTGGACATACCTCAAGAAACTCTAGATACCAATCCTCGCATCAAGTATACTCTTCAACACTATCTCGAAACAGGAGTTATGGGAAGATCTGATATCGAGGAATTATTTGTGTCTCAACCCCATATACCATTAGTACATAAAAGAAAAATACTAGAATTTTTCGTACCAACTATATCTATTCATATGCTTGAGCGTATGTGAATATCACAAATCAATAAAGAAAAAAAGGCAGAGGAAATCATCAATACCTATCTTACAGAACAATGAATTCTCCAGCCAAACCAAACTATTTATGACAAAATACATGATATTGACCTGAAGGATGAGATCAAAATATGGATGAATCATATAGAATGACTCTATATACCTACAACTAACCTCGATGATGCTAGTATTAACAAACTTTTTGATAAAGAATCTGGGATATTAACAGAGGCAATTGCAGATCATATGAAGGCACTATGACAACAAGAGCAGGTGCGAAGCATGTCATCTCTTTCTCAATTCAAAAATCGCATCAAAAAAGAGTTAGTTGACCAAAATGGAAACTGTCTCATCGAAAATATTGATGCACTCACAACTCACTCATATATCATATCAGATAGTGGAAGTACGGAAGAAAAAGCATGGAAGGTACTTGGATGCGATGTGATGATTGCTTGATCAGATGCATCAGCTCCTAGAGGATTCACACTAGAAGGCTTCCATTCGAATTGATCTCCATTGGGCATGGCATCTCATACAGAATACGATGTATTATTCCATGCGTTTCGAGAGAAAGTCAAAAATGGATCCATATTGATCTCTGCAGACATGCCAACCTATATTCATGCTCATGAATCTGAAGCTCCATTTTCTAATTTTGATGAATTTAGTAATTGGATTGATAGTATAGATCCAAAAAATAAGACGAAAAAGATAGAAAATGGGATGAGTTTTTCAGTGAAGATCGATGACCAAATAGAGATATATCGTATCGAAAAGATCGATAAAAATAGCAATACCTTCTCTGTGAGAGATACATATAACAAACTCTATCATCCATCTCTCACTACTCAGTGATTCTACGATCGCCTCAGAGAAGGTGGATCAGATCACTTTGGATTTCAACGACTTGGAGACTTCTCTACACTTGAGAAATTCGCATCCAATACTAGTATTAGTAATATCGTCTATGAAAATAATGAGCTCTCCCTCCATGAGAATGATACTCATGATGACGGGCATGGCCACAGTGAAAAACCTGAAAAAAAACCTGTTTGGTGATTTGAAGATGACGAAGGACATGTCATAGAAACTCAATTTGAATGAAATCTTGTAACTATATTTGAATACCAGCCATTCCAAGAATCGAAGAAAAAAACAGAAATCGAAAAAGATGGTACTGTAAAGGATAAGAGAAAAGTAGATAAAAAAATGAAACGGATTGAGTACCCAAAAATGACTCTAGAATGACTACAGGCATTTCTCCAAAAAGAAAAATTCACAAAAGCCGTAGCAGAAAATCCTCACACTAAAAAATCGGAAGAAATACATGATGGTGTTCATCCTCATTTTCATAATAGATCCCTATTAAGCAAGTTCATGGGAATGAAAAACTTTGCTGATATCGGTAAAGCTTTTAGTATGGGTACTCATATGCTCACCCATATGCTCGAAGAGCAGAGCAAAATGCATGCAGCAGAAGCCATGTACGGATTTTTTTCAAAAACTCTCGGCAAAGATCATGCACTCACGATGCATGCCCTGATGGAATTCTCATGAGATATTGGTAAGGCAATCGATGAGAAAGTATCACACCTCAAGAGACTGGCAGGATTACCACGTCGAAAAGAAATCAAACATATCCTCTTGACTCGTCCTGCCAAACCTCACGACATACTGGCTGCATTGATCGTAACAGCGGATATGGCATGACACCTCTACCCAGATAGTGAGCTCCAGGATCTCCAAGGATGACAATATGTATGGTTTGACTCTGTATGTATTGCTCTCTGATATGATCCAAAAACAGAACTCAAAACAGCACAAGAAAAAGAAGCTAGTAAAAATGCAGAAACAAGTGATCATATGCATGAGACAACTTTGCTGACTCGATTTTTCAAGGCTCATCAAGATGATAATCCATATATACAGGCGATTGCAGGAGGGTCCAAATTTTGGAATGCTGTATCATCAGGACGAAGTGCTCAATCAGAAAAATGAAAGAAAGAAGGGTGAGAATTTCTCGGTGCTATGGATAGAGCAGAATATGTAGTATCCAAATTAGAATCCAATGAACCAGAGATCGCTATGGGTGGGTATCCAACTGTATATGGCAAAGATCCATCGGCAGTCAATCTTGGTCCCGCCTTTGTATGGGCATTGAGTAATTTTCCGAATACATCTCATCCAGAAACATCGAATACATTCAAAAATATGATGGATGGCAATGGTGTTGCATTTCACGCTCTTCCTTTTTGTAGAAATAAGAGAAATTCAAATACATACAAGGCTACTATGGATACGCTTATCCATAGTCTTGCACACAAGGATCCATCAAAATATGGAAATATGAAATCAGCATGGGAGAAAACAAAAACATACAAAGTACCTGCAGGTGAGTATACATTCCAAGAAAATCATATCAAAGAACTCTGGCTATTTTGGAAGGACTACAATAAAATCCTTCATCCATTTCTGCAGCTCACCGACCCATATATATTTACACTCATCGAGGATAGTCATACCAGTCCTGCAGATCGATCTACACTGAGTAACTATGTAGATATATTGGGAACTACAGTAAAAGAATGAAGACTCAATGATATAGGTCCTGATGATAATATAATGAAAATGTGAGGATATAGATTTGGTGGTGGATCTATGATCGTCGATATCGATCCTAATGATAAACAAAAAAGTATCAATAGACTACTAGACTACATACATATCGGACAAAACGGTGATATACAAAATAAGCACCAAAGAGAGCAAATATGGGATGGACAGATTATTCCATATATAAAATCAATTCGAGAAAATCAGAATTTTATAGACAATCCTGAACTACAAGAACAGCAATTTATCAAGATTCATGACGAGATCATGCATTTCCTGAGGCAGAAGATTGTAGATAGGTATTTCTCAGGTGCTAAGAAACAAGACTATATCAGGCAGTTATCTGGATTAGGATTTGATATGTCAAAATCAAATATACATCAGCAAGAACTACCAGGAAAAACAGTAGACTTCAAATGAAAAGAAGCATTCCAACGATTCAAGAACAATGCACCAACTTGATCGAAGGCAGTACAAGACCAAGTACATATATTTAGTACAGAATTATTGGGTAGACCAGACAACGACGCCTCCTACTGCTAGTCCGCACAACCCGTAACACAAAAAACCTCACTTCATCTTGAAGTGAGGTTTTTTATATACCATCGATCGGATCTACTGTCTCACACATCGCACATTGGCAATTTCGCCCACAGTAGAACGGAAGAGTTGAAGTCCGGTATCCGTATAGCTCCAGTTGTATCCACTACTGACATATCCATAGTCTGTACTATTGGTCGTATATCCAGCATAAGTCGATCCTATATGCATCACTGTCGGCGTCCCGCCATCCATCGTACTCGTCCAGTATCCAGCACTTACTGGGAGCCTCCCCGTGATCGTGATATCCCCATTTGAGTTACGAGATGATTGGTAGGCTCCATTGTTGCGTAGTCCGATCATATCCGTGATACTACGAGAATTGGCACGAGCGTATGACTGGAGGGTTTCCCATTCTCCACGATTTGGGAGACGATATCCACTCGCACAAGGACCCGTTGTCCAAGCACTCGTCATCGTCTGTTTGCCCATCCATTCGAGAGTCGCATTGGCACTGTTGTATGAGGTAAATGTGGATTGTACATCTCAGGCAAAGAACCATCCAGATTTCTCTACTGATCCTCGATTGCGATCGAGCGTATTGCATGATGCCCAGATCTGTCCACCGATGACGATATCTGCCTGACTACATCCAGGATAGGTAGAGTACATTGGACCATACACATTTTGAGTACATTGATAGATATTGTTGATGATAGTACAGATGAGATTCTGATTCTGGTTTTGAGCTTGGTATGATGGGATATATGGTGTCGTAGTGGTGAGATAGTAGTAGTATCCAGGAGTTGGCGATGAGTAATAGGTATATCCCGATACATGATTGGGAGAAAAATAATACTGCCCCTGAGACACATTGGATACTGTAGCTACAGGACTACTCGTATAGAGATAGTATCCAGGAGTTGGAGAGGAATAGTAGGTATATCCAGAGATATAGTTCGGTGAGTAGTAGTACGAATTGATAGGATTCGATACGACTGGAGGAGTCCAATAGCGCACTGGCATCTGATAGGTCGACCTGGTTGTATTGCGTACACGTACACTCGCATCTGCTACTGGAGCGAGCATGAACGTGAGGGAAAATATACACAAGAGAAACGAAATAATCTGTTTCATATAGAAAAATATTAAAAATTACTTATTTTATATACTTATATTTTTATATTTGTCAAATCAATTTTTCAAAAGAAAATGAGGAGCAAATACACATACAGTAGCCAGCCATCGGGCATATGATCCATCCTGAGATACAGTCTCATTATTATATGATTGCATTAGGATTTTTTTTATATAGTATATCATCTGATCTCACAAAAATGCTAATTTATAAAAATATATTGATATATTTAAATATATGAATAATATAACCAAACAACAGCTTATAGAAATCTATAAGGCCCTATCGGATACTACTCGTTTGGAAATTGTGCAATTTTTGCTACAACAATGAGCGTATGTCGGATGTTGCAAGATACTTTCACAATTTGAACTCGCACAACCGACCCTCTCTCATCACTGCAACAAATTGGTCAAAGCTGGTATCATCACCTGCAAAAAAGATGGAACAGCAAAGTACTATTGTATCAATAGTGCCATATTTTGACAAAAATGAGTCATTTCCGAAGAGCTCCTGATATCGTTGTTGTAATATTTTTTTAACATATTTTTTGAGTATGAAAATACTGATTTTTTTGTGTACCCTTTTACTTCCTCTTTCTTCTTTTGCTATGACAAATACTACATTTAGTGTCGAAACTCCGATTGGAAAAAAATTTACTATGAACGAAGTATTCAATGGATTCGGTTGTACTGGTCAAAATATATCTCCAGAAATACTGTGGACCAATGCACCCGTAGGTACCAAGAGTTTTGCGCTGATCATACACGATCCAGACGCTCCGACACAGGTATGAGGCTGGACACATTGGGTAGTATTTGATATCCCTGCGACGACGAGCTCACTCGCCACCAATGCTGGCAAGCCTAAACGAGGTCAAAAATTTATCCAAAGTATTACCGACTTTGGTACTCCTGGATTCGGTGGGCCATGTCCTCCTGTATGACACGGGGTACATCACTACAATATCTCGATATTTGCTCTCAAAACTGACAAGCTCGGACTCGATAAAAAAACCAACCCTGCTACGGTCGGATTTTATATCTGGAACAATATGATTGCCAAGGCTATGACTACCGTTACTTTTGAGAGATAATACCTAGTATACAGCCCTCGCACATCCGATCACATCCTCAAATAGTACACGCTGGATGCGAGCTCGATCGATGATAGAAAAAGTACCTACAAAATGTACCATTGTCTTTTTGGAGAGCTCATACGAGCCGAGTTCGATATTGATATTGCCGAATTTTTGTTCATCATGGTGATAGCGAAATATACAATTTATCACTCGACGGATATCTTGTTCTGGATCATTGATACGGATTTTGATCTCATATCCTCATGCGATCACTGAGTCGATCTGAAAGTGTTTGGGGAGCTCCGACTCAAAATAGAGTTCCATCATATCGATAGTCTTCTGGAGCTCTGCTCGATAGTCTCAGTTGAATCTGACGGTTGACCGCAGTCATTGTCTCTCGGGTTTCTTGTATTTGAGGGTATTAGAGATCATAGGTATAAAAATAAAACAGCTGTAAAGATTGCAGCTGTTTTTGATGTATATGATGGAGACACCAGTCGGATTTGAACCGACGGCTTTAGAGCTTTGCAGGCTCTTGCAATTGACCACTCTGCCATGGTGTCATAACTCGCACAGTATAGTGAGAAGTAAAAAAAAGCAAGTTTTGTTGATTTTTCCAGTCCATTGTTTCATTCGGGTATTCTACTTTCGGGTCTATCTATCATCAGATACCAATCTATGACCTCTCTCCTTTGTTTTTCCTATTACCTGCTTACCACTACTCACAAGTAAATGTTTTCGCAAGAGCGATATAGGCATCAGGTGCCTTGTCGAGGGCGATAGCAAAGTGGATCAGATAGACACTCGTACCACAGACCTTGGATGTCTGGATGAACTTGAGTCGAGGAGTATTGGGATTATATTTCGCTTCAAATACTGTTAAGCGAGATTCATCCGTATCGGAAAATATGATCGGGTCATCCTGGAGCTTGGTGTATTCGAGATAGTTATGCGATGACTGAGCTGTGGATAGCTCGGCATAGCGAGCAGATGTGATGATACCCTGTAGGGTATCCTGCATCACGATGAGTGTATTGGAAAATCCATATCTCATATCTGGAGAGATGAGAGCCAGAGACAATCGTCCAGCACGAGGAGTAGGCAGATGGACTCCTGTGGCAGTATTCCAAAGCGATGGAACCTGGAGAGTAAAACCTGATCCATCATATATCATCGCGTTATTTTGTATCTCTGTCTGAGTACCAGGGAGGAGAGAGCAGGATCCGAGGAGTATGAGCAGGCAAAGAGAGAAAGTGAGACGCATAGGATGGGAAACTTAGAGATAAGAAGTGATGGAGAATCTAGAGGAAGGATGTTGTTATTTTTTACCAAAAATACAGGTCACTACAATACTCTACACTATCCCAAGATGAACCAGGAGTACTCCGATAGTGAGCAACAAAACCAACGCTCCTGCCATGATCTGAAACCATCGTCGCTCAGGCATATACACGACTCTCGTGTATTCTGCTAGGGCATATGCAAACCAAGCCGTAGCAATCACGAGCACACTATAGATATGAAACTGTATGAGAGCGAGATCTGGGATAGTGACGAGATAGGGAGCAATACCTGGGAGCCTGATCGTAAAATAAAATCCACCAATTGTGAATAATACTAATAGATAATAAGTCGTAGCCAT
Organism: Gyrodactylus salaris; assembly: GCA_000715275.1. Classification (NCBI taxonomy): domain Eukaryota; kingdom Metazoa; phylum Platyhelminthes; class Monogenea; order Gyrodactylidea; family Gyrodactylidae; genus Gyrodactylus; species Gyrodactylus salaris. The sequence continues at coordinate 34,513 of JJOG01001323.1, forward strand.
AATGAGCCAAACCCGCTTGGCCACTAGGAGCTGAGCGTCAGGGTAGGATATACTATGGGAACCCATTTTTTCGATGATCTCCTTGATTTTGGACATATTTTTGATATATTGAGGCAAATTATATACAAAAATGTCACTCACACAAGCTCAAATCACACATCTCGCGAAGCTCACCTCACTGAGATCCCAACCATGACTGGAGATATCGAGTGTGCTCGATTCTTTTGCATCGCTCTCTGATGTAGATACGAGCCATATCAGTGAGATCTCTCGTAGCGGACGAGAGTCACTCTCTCTGCGAGATGATATCGCTACAGATGCTGGTATAGCAGATTCTCTACTGGCTTGCTCTGGACAAAAAAAAGCCGCCCACCAGATTGTACTCGGGGGGATAATGGTCGGGGAATAGAGGATAGTAAAATAGAAGATAGTAAGATGATGAATAGTATTCTCAGAATCATCTCCTTTGTCCCCATCTATCACCTACTTCCTATCGCCTAATACCTCCATCCTACTTTGCTCTCTTCTTTTTCTCTCACATCCTGGCGTGGTATCGACACGCTGACCATAGATATCGCGAAGAAAACCTATATCCGAGGAGCCAATGGATCAGGAAAAACTCATATCCTCGATGGTATCCATCTCCTCTCTGGAGCTCGTCCACTCTATGGCGACACGAGCCTGGATATGGGGACGAGTTTTGAGGCAATATGGACCGATACAGATCTCTCCAAAAAATATCGAATGTTTCATGATGGAAATAGGGAGTTTTTTGCGATACAAGGTACCAAGATCACCAAGCCAAAATACCTAACATCACTCCCCTGGCGGACGGTACATATCTCACCATTTGATATGAATCTGCTGTATTTTGCTCCACAGATGCGGCGAGACTATATGGATCTCATCCTCTCTCGTACCTATGAGCAATTCCCGAAGATACAGCGAGACTATCAGCTGACGATGCGTCAGCGAAATGCTATGCTCAAAAAAATCCGAGAAGGAGAATGAAAACGAGAGGATCTCGACTTTTGGGATAGTAAATTCGCAGAACTCGCAGAGATATATGGGCTCTATAGACAAAAGTATATCGACTATATCCAAAATCATATACCAGACTTTCCTCTATTTTTTGGAAAATATCCACTCATATTTTGCTACGATACAGGCAATCGGGATGAGAGCGATGGAGGAGTGAGAGAGGAACTATCACATAGCAAAAAAGAAATACTCATCGAGTACCTACGAGTCAACAGGGAACGAGATATCCTCACGGGACATACACATATCTGACCACATCGAGAGGATTGGGGATTGAGAGTCAGAGAATACCCAGATCATAGAATCTCTCAAAAACAAAAAGCTCGAGGCAGAATACGCCCAAGTGGATCGATAGAAGCTTACGAATCTGTAAATGTGCCCAACAGCTCTGCTTCAGGACACTGAGAAAATAATTTTTCTAATGATGAAATTCGCTGTCTTTCAGAGATCTCTACCCCTGCTGAGTCATATCTCTCCCGTGGTGAGATGAAGATGCTCCTCATCGGACTCAAAATGATTGAGAGGAGATTTATCGCAGAGACACTGGATCTCCCCGTGATACTGCTCATCGATGATATATTTGCAGAGCTCGATGATGACAACTCTCAGGCATTTCTAGACTCTCTCATACAATATCAGGTGATATTGACAAGCCAGAAGCCCCTTCCAAATCACGAAAAATACCATCATTTTACTTGCATAAATCTATGAGATGACTAGAATACAGTACGAAAACTCAAGTACATAGTCATAGGCATAGAATTGGTATCTCTCTATTTTTTCAGAAACTATAAGTATCCTCTCTATGTCTATGCACTATGTCTTTGTATCCCTTCCATCCATAGCATAATAACTCCACTCTATGAAACGCATCATCTCCCTCATCGCCATAGTATGTATCAGTCTAGGGATCATCAGCCCCATCACCGTGCATGGTGCGACGAGCGCTGTACGACTCGAGATCAGTGCACCTACGACAACTCGTGTAGGAGAAGCTATTGATATCACGGTGAGAGCAGTAGACAAAGACTCAAAAACCGTCACGAGCTATCGTGGATCTGTGATATTTTCCACGGAAAGTGTCGGCGATACTGTACCAGCACCTGGCAAGACCGTATCATTTACCGCAGATGACAATGGTGAGAAAAAATTCTCAAAATGAGTTATTTTCAAAAAATCTGGTAAACAAAAACTCTCTGTCTATGACGTCACTGATGATCTCGTCGGAGATGCACTGATCACCGTGGATGCAACAGCGAGTGTATCTCAGGGCAGTGACTCCTTCGTCAGTATCATCACTCCAGAAAATGAATCCAAGATCACAAGTGATATGGTGATGGTCAGTGGAAAAAGTCGAAAAAATAGTAAAGTAGCACTCAAGCTCAATGGGCAAGATGCTGGGACAGTAATATCTGATGAGAGTGGTATTTTCACCAAAAATCTCACTGGAATCACCCAAGAAAACAATGTCATCACGGCTGCCCTCATCGAAGGGAGCACTCCTGGGACACCTTCACCAGAGATCAAATTTTCTCGTATCATGACATCGAGTGCTACATATGGGATCACGATATCTCCAGCGAGTACTGTCGAGGCGAGCTCACCGATCACTATCACCGTCGATGCTACTCCAGGACTCACAGAGCTCTCTCTCGGGCTCGATGGGACGATCCTCACGACCAAGGAGACTACGAGTGGTAAGTATACTATACAGACTGTAGCTCCGCAAAAGTCAGGTACCTACAAGATCAATATCACTCAAAAAGATACACTCTGACAGAGTAAAACTACAGAGAGTAGTACGACACTCACGACGACTGAAAAGCTCTCAGCACCACCAGTACAGATTTTTAAAAATATAAAAACGAGTACTATCGGATCAAAGATTGTATTTGAGTTTTCACTTGATAATCCACCAGCATCGCTCTCGAGTGTACGTATCGCCTACGGCAAAAATGCTGATGCCCTCTCGAAAGAAGTCGACTCATGGACACTCGATCGTATCGCATCCAAGACGGCATCAGGGACATATAGTTGGTATATTGACAAGATCCCAGCAGATACCTATACGTTCAAAATTTTTGGAAAATCATCTGATGGGAGCCTCATATCTGGGGCTGTCAGTGAACCGATCATAGCAACTATCGGTACAGATTCCTGTACCATCGGCAATATCAGTGATGTCACTGTAGATACAGATGACACCAAGAGTATTATCCGATGGGGATCTCTCACTGGAGCTATCTCGTACAATCTCTACAAGGTATCAGCTGCCTGAGAATATACCCTATTTCAAAATACAAAAGATACCCAATATACCCTATTTCTGGCATCAGGAGCGATCACATATGACAACTTTGTCATCAAGGCACTCTGTGATAATACTACTGAATCAAAAGAGTATTCAGAAGTCACAAAAGTCCAATCAGGACCTGGGATGATTGCTTTGATTATTATTATTTCTGCGATCCTAGGTGCGATCCTGATGCGAAGACGGTTTATTTAGTGATTTGTGTTTGACAACAGTAGTCTTTTTTATACAATGCACCCACTTTGGGGATTCATCAGTTATATATACTACTACAATATTTATAGCTTTTCATTTTTCTACCCTCAAGGGGTATATAAAAAATTTTAACTTTTCACTTCCTGTTCCCTATGCCTATAACTAGTTCAGCCAAAAAAGCTCTCAAAGTAAGCGAAAAGAAACGATCTCGCAATCGTCACTTCTCCGCTCTCCTCAAGGAGTCAAGCAAAGAGTTTATGGCTCTCCTCTCAACTGAGAAGCCAGATATCACCAAGCTCAATACTGCTCTTGCACTCGTATACTCTCGGATTGATACTCTCGAAAAAAAGAATGTCATCCACAAAAATAATGCCGCTCGCAAGAAAAGTGCATTTGCAAAAGCTCTCAAATCTATAACAGCGTAAATCTCCTATGCAAAAAAGAGGACCGAGTCCACGAAAAAACGACAAACGAATCAACGAAAGCATCATCGCTCGTGAGCTGATGGTCATAGCAGATAGTGGTGAATCACTCGGGAAAATGTCTCGAGATGCAGCACTCACTCTCGCAGGCTCTCAGGATCTCGATCTCGTAGAGATGGGTATGCAGGATGGTATACCCCTCGCCAAGATCGTTGACTATGGCAAGATGGTATTCAAGCAGCAAAAACAACAGTCGCAAAACAAGAGTAATACCAAGAAAACAGAGCTCAAAACGATGAAACTCACCTACAAGATCGGCGATCATGATCTCGATGTCAGACGCAATCAGGCAGAAAAATGGGCAAAAGATGGCAATCCTATAAAGATATTTCTCCAGCTTCGTGGTAGAGAAAATCAATACGAAGATCTCGCCATAGCCAAGATCAATGAGTTCGTTGCTTCGATGGATGACTTCTATCGCAGAGATGAAAAATCCAAAGTTCTCAAACAAGGAAATACATTCAACTTGATACTCTATCCGAAAAAATAAGTGCCTCGTTCCAGTCATGCTGAGGTACGGATCATCTCCCATATAGTTCCAGTACAATTCGAGCATATCCTTCCTTCGTCAGGATGACAGAAACAAGATACACTCTCCACAACCCCTACTCATCTACTCTCCTAATCTATTATTTCTTATGAAACTCAAGACCCACTCAGGTGCCAAAAAACGTGTAAAGATCACTGGTACTGGCAAATATATCGTCGCCAAGACGGCTAAACGCCATCTCCTCAAGGACAAAAGCAACAAGGCAAAAGGTCGCGATGCATATGGTCACGTACTCCACAAGACCAATCAGCTCGAAGCTCGTCTCTCTCTCCCATACGGGAGATAGTCTCTATCCAAAAAAATATCCTAACTTTTTCCAACTATGACTCGCGTGAAACGTGGTGTAATGACACACAAAAGACATAAAAATATCCTCGCTCTTGCCAAGGGTTTTCGTCGAATGAACGGGAATGTATATTCTCGAGCTAAGAATGCTATCATGAAGGCAGGATCCAATGCCTATATCTCTCGTAAGCTCAAGAAGAGACAGTTTCGTCAGCTCTGGACAGTACGTCTCAACAATGCAGCTCGTCTCAATGGGATGAACTACTCGACGCTCATCCACTCGATGTACACTCGTCGTGTAGCTCTCAATCGCAAAGTACTCTCCAATATGGCCATCAGCCATCCTGATGTATTTGCCAAAGTAGTAGCGTTTGTCAAATAATCTCCAGTATCATAAAAATACCCCTTCATCTGAAGGGGTATTTTTATGAGGGATAGCGAGAAATTATCTCTTTTTTAGGAAACGTCTTCACATCCGCTTCGCACTCCAAAAGTCTTGGATGTTTGGATCAAGCATCCTAATTACTCAGGTATGACCATCAAACAATGCATACTTCGTATCTGCATACTCTGTGGTATATAGATCCAGCTTGATTATAAATTGACTAGGAGCAATTTCTGCTGTAGGAAATACATATACATACACCTGTGTATATATCTTGTGTATAATGAGAGCTGCAAGAGCCTCGTAGATTCAGTTTTCCTGACTAGCCTGGTGACATATCAGTGCAGAAGATATGAGAATATTTGGAAAAGAAGGATGAGCAGTCGGAGTGTCGAATAGTGGAGGGATATGAGGAGGGATACAAATACTACTCGGAACTGGTGTCTCTGGTATCGGTTTCTCTGGTATCGGTTTCTCTGGTATCGGTTTCTCTGGTATCGGTTTCTCTGGTATCGGTGTAGTCAGAACTAATACGACAGATACATCTTGCCCCACTGCCTGTACGAGAGCTGGTGTGGTAGCGAATGAGAGGGCAAATGCCAATCAGGCTATATACTGGGAGGGTGTATTTTTCATACATATATGATACGATATATTTTTTATTGTCAATATTTTCTTATATTTTCTATAGTATTTGATAGTGGATTGTATATAGTATAGGCATGATAACTCTACTGTCTCTACAAGCATGGGATCTCGAACTCCTCACCAGAGCTCGCACCCTCATATCTCCCGACTATGCTCTACTCGTCCAGATATCCTGAGAACTCGTCGTACTCTATGGAGCGATCCTCCTCGTCTCATTGTGGCTCTATGGGGTATATTGCAAAGAGAAAAAATACAAGGAAATAGCCCTATCGATATTTTGGACGATTGGATGTGTATTTGTCGTCTATGCTATAGTGAATCTCGGGATACCCCAATGGCGACCTGGTGCCATGGAGATATCAGGAGCCCATGCACTGATCCCACACCCTACGGATAACTCATTCCCTTCTGGACATGCCCTCTTCACTGGAGCGCTCCTCATAGGAGTCTGGCGACATATACGACGAAGTTGGCTCATCGCCTCGATCATCATAGTCGGACTCATCACCCTGACAGCCCGTATCATCGGAGGTGTACACTATCCATGAGATATCATCGCAGGACTCATCATCGGACTATGTGGTGCGTCTCTCCTCACACCACTTATCACGATACTCGATAGCAGGATATCTCCTCTCCTGATAAAAATCGCCAGTTGGATCAAGTTATAAAAAAATACCTTCGTAGATCGAAGGTATTGATATGCACAACTTTTATAATTCATACGTATACAAGAGTCACAAATAAAAGAATATATATGACACCACGATATACTATCATTTTGATGATACATCTTTGCGCTCAGCCTGCTTATCATTTTTCATTTTTTCTTTAAAAGCTTCCTTCTCCTTCTTATATATTTTTTCTTCTTCAGATATTTTGCCAGCGTATTCAAAGATTTTTTTCTCTACATAGTCTCTTTTTTTGGTATATTTTTCACGAGATACCCGGAGGAGGACATCCCGAGACTGCTGAGGTGGTGTATCGATGCGAGAGTGTAGCGGGGCATAGGTCGTCGCGGAGAATACTGGAGATGGCATCCCATCGATGAGGAGCTTGGTATAGATATCGTATTTACGGAGATTGGTCAGGTCATGAGGAGTGATGACATCTTCACCACCAAATACCTCAGAAAACTTGGTCGCATCATCGTGTCCCACCTGGAACGAGATAAGTGTACCGACATTGCCGAATACTGCCCCCTGCACTGTCTCAGGCATCTGAGCGATATACTGATTCGCCATGGTGAGTGAGAGCTTGTATTTGCGAGCCTCTGATAGTATCGTAGCAAAAGAATCTGTAGCAAAGTTCTGGAACTCATCGACATAGAGTCCAAAATCCCGACGATCAGCCTCAGGAGTATCTGCTCGGGTCATCGCTTCGATCTGGAACTTGGTCACCATCATCGCTCCGAGGAGAGCAGAGGCATCTTCTCCGATCTTTCACTTCGAGAGATTGACGATAAAAATCTTACCATTGTCCATGATCCACCGCAGTGAAAAAGGATTTTTTGGTTGACCGAGGATATTGCGAAGTATAGGTGATGAGAGGAATTGTCCGACTTTGTTCAGGATTGGATTGATCGCTTCAGACATCTGAGCGGGTGCCATCTTTTCAAATTCTTGTGTCCAAAATTGGATCAAGATAGGATCAGTAATCCGAGATACTACCTTGCGACGATATGACTCATGAGTCAGCATCAGTGGGATAGAGATCAGTGTCGTCTCAGGGATCAGGAGGAGTGTGAGGATCGTATTGCGGAGGATATATTCGAGCCTGGGTCACCAGCTCTCGGCAAACATTTTTTTGAAAATAGAGACAAGTCCTGATGCGACGATCGGACGGAGTTCTGGATTGGGATTGTCGAGCATATTGAACGCTATAGGATACTCCGTATCTGATGGATCAAATAGGACGATATCGTTGGTGCGAGACTTTGGTATATTCGCCAGTATCGTATCTGCGAGATCTCCATGGGGGTCGATGAGAGCGATCCCACGTCCTGACATGATATCGGAGTAGAGCATATTTTCGAGGAGGGTGGATTTGCCCATACCCGTCTTTCCGATGATATAGGTATGCCGAGCTCGGTCGATCGGCTGGATGGCGAACTCCTCAGTTGAGCCACGAAAGTTGGAGAGTCCTATAGGAGTATTGGGTTCTCAGACATGAGGGAGATTGTGTGGTGGCTCGAATCTGCGAGTCGTGACCCAGTTGACCCCTGGAGTCCTGACATAGATCGTCGGCATATGTACGAGTCCTGCGAGCTCAGTCACGGAGAGGATACTACGGTATGTGGAGTATTTTTCCAGAGTATTTGAATAGATCGTCTGATATGGTCGTCTGGTGATCAGCTTGGCTCCATTGGGCTGAGAAAAAATATGCAAGCTCGATGCGAGCTCTCTCGTACTCATAGATGTCTGTCAAAGTGATGCAAGGATGATGCGAGTCGAGTAGCCATAGCTGTCGAATTTGCTTTCTGACTTTTCTCTGGTTTCTTTTTTGTCATGAGATGCAGGCTCATCATCCATATGTGATCCACCCGTGAGAAACGATGTGATATGAGCCAATAGGGTAAATGGAAGCACGAGTATCCGCATCCACCACCAATTGGTGAGGAGGATGATCTTGGCAAAATCAGGAATACGCATCTCTATGATCGCTCGCTCTGTATGCTCTCGCCAGTCATGATCGGAGAGCGGAGAAAAGTCGACACGCAAAAAAACGGTCTCAGTTTTGGGAGACTTCGCGAGGACAGACGTGATCGGAGAGAGTGGATCAATTCCCTCTTTTTCAGTACGATCCTTGAGATTGGCGTAGAGCTTGATCGTATCCGTCGAGATATGTGAGAGTTGGGCTTCCTGGATGGATACCTGAGCATCAGTACCAAATGGCAAGATGGACTCAGTGATCTCGATATCGCTATAGTGAGCATAGAGCTGACTCTCGAGGAACTGTCGATGTTCGGGTGGAGTCTCGATAAAAAAACGAATCCGCCCATGATGATGCACGACAAAAAAGCGAAACTGCGGACGATGATGAGAAAAAATATCCCACCAAGCCCTATGTGAGTCATGGAGAGTATCATGCAGGGTAGAGAGCATCTCACGAGCGACAAATACTCATTTTTCGTTGGCTCTATCTACGGCGATCTCGAGGATCACAGGTGTTCTAGATGTTCATCAGGTATTCATAGGAGTATTTTATAGAAAAGGATGAAAAAAGCCAATTGCAATTTGGCATATTTTTGCTATAGTGTCCCTATGAAAACCCTAGAGATCACAGATACAAATACCCACATCCATGAAAACTGCCATATCCTCGACAGAGGCCTAGTCGATATCGCCAATATCATCATCGGCGAATGACTCCAGGTTGAGTATTGTTTTGTGTCTACTGCCCCGAATCTATCTCCTATCTCCTCTGTCTCGCCTATTTCCTACTATCGTCATATCACCATAGGGGCAAATACACTATTCACGGGTACTGGTATCATGATGGATCATATAGAAGTCGAGATAGTCACGGAAGTGGTATGAGATCATGTGAGTTCGACACTCGACCTCCTCGCTCTCGCCACGGATCAGAGCAAGATATCTATCGAATGAATCGTCCGAGTATCGTCACCATATCGCCAAGTGTCGACTCGTGTCGATCAGACCAATATCCTCATCGGAACTGGAGCGAGAGTCCGTGGAGTCCCACGACTCGAGATCGCGACTGATGATATCGAGTGAGGGCACTCGTGTCGTATCCATCGTCTGGGCGGAGAGTCACTATTTTATCTCACTTCTCGGGGACTCACCCATGAGCATGCTGAGACGCTCCTCCTCCAGTCAGAGATATCGAGGCATCTGAGGACTCTCGATGAGGAGATGAGAGAAGTGGTGAGAGGAGAGGTGGAGGGGAGGGTGAAGGGATAGTCAAGATAGTCTCATATATAATCTCCTTCCTAGTACTCAGAAGGAGATTATTAATATAAGATTAAACTTTCTGCAGATCAATATCAATATCAACTCCCAGGCTCTGTAGAGTTGCACGAAGAGGACTATCAATAAGAGCATTTCCCGTAGCATCTCATTCGAAAATAAGCGTATATTTTCCTGTTGTTTCATCCAGATGAGTCTTTGGGAGTCACTTGGTTACACCAAGATGCATAATAAGAAGTTCATCCAAAATACTCTTTTTTTCTGAGGCTGTCTTCTCCAAAAATGCTGCTTTCATTTTTGTTGTAGGATTATTTCCGATATCAAGCCAACCTTCTTTATGGAGATTTTTCATAATATCTTCAGGTGCCTCTGAACCAGAAACATAGGCATATGCTCCACCAGCAGCCATCAAGGCAAGTGCACCAATAGCAAATCTTCCTTTTTTTGGAACCTTGCTAGCTACACTCGTAAGTGTCTTTGTAAATGCTGGATTCGCAATTGGAGTACGAGCAAGGGCGGCAATATTGCGAGTTCAACGGGCCATCTGTCCAAGTCAACGACCTATGTCATGCATATAGGTAAGCTTTGAGAGTCATTTCATCATATTACCATTTTTCATGTCTATGAGACCACTAGCAACTCGAGTAACCTCATATACAAATACTCCTCAGACAACTCCAGTTAGGGCAATATCAGAAAATTCTGGCATTTCTCATTTTTCTAGCATTTTTCCGAAATCAACTGTTTTTGATCGAATAATACCAAAAGTTCCATAAGCTGGGATAAGAGCTGTTTTACATACATCCATGAGACTTTCTCCTGTTGTATGATCCTTTTCATCTTTTGCATTATATGCAATTGAGCCGAGACTAATTACGAGTGCTGTTGCTGGAATAATTTCTGATATTGCCTTGATTCACTCAGGAATAACAGAAAGAAATGAACGAAATTTAGAAATATCATCAACTGTTTCAAGATGAAGATTTACTGTATCTCCAGATCTTGCCATCTTCAGGCTCTGGAATGCAAGCTTCATACGATTCCATTTTTCACTCAACCCGCTATTTCCAAGCAAATTAATTTGTGATGCCTTAATATGATCTATTCGTTCAAGATAGGTTATCATAGCACCATCTTTTCCTCATGCATATTTAGACCATTCACGAATCAGATTCTGAGATACATTTGCAGTACTTGATTGCCCTGTTGCCATATTTTTTATAGCATCACGGAAATTATTTGCTTCTTTTGGATCTATAAAATTTTTAAGTTTTCCAAGTTGTGAATGAAATCATTGTAACTCTGGATTTTTTCCTACGGCATCAATTATTTTTGATGCATCCATCACACCATTTGTTGTATTTTTTGCAACAACATCTAGCAAGAGTGAATTTGCACGAATATCCTTGATTCATTGCATCATCTGAGAAAATAATCACGTACTCGTAGTTCGAGTTAGAGTAGTTTCTATTTTTTGAAACTCCAGAGCCAGAGCATCATACTGCTTTAATGTAGCCATTTTCCCTATTTTTATACCATCAGTACCAGATGTTGTGTTAGTGAACATAATACCTGTAGCAACCGCAGATCATAATACTGATCCCATAGTTCTCCAGAGAAGACTATTTACTCCATAGAGCTGGATACGTGCCATATCGAGCGCATGCGTATCTCCATTTTTAGCCTTTTCATCAAGCATATTTCCCCATTCAGCGAATGACACTTGGGCCATAGGAAATCCCAGTCAATCAAATGTAAGTGAGATAAGATTTTTAGCTGGATTAATAACTACATGCTGCGAGATTGCCCATAATGGAATAATTCAAGACCATGCAAGTTCCCACATGACCTTTGCTGGATATGCTCCACCAACCTCCCAAATAGCATCAGTTATCTCTCAAATATTGAGAGCAAGACCATCCTTTTCATATCGTTTTGCGATTTTCTCTAATGCCTCTGGACTCAAAGAAGTTGTAAAAATAGTTTTAATTTTTTCAAGTTGTGCTGCAGAGAGTTTTTGTCCGTCAAAGTAGGTATTCGCTATTTTATCACCGAAACTCTGAGAAATTTTGGTGAGCAATTCGTTTCTTTTATCCTTATCAAGAACCGTGCTAGCCATTTTATCTCATTGTGATCTTGCCTTTTCTATTCACTCCTCCACTTTTTTCTTTGTTGAATCCTCTTCTTTTTTGTCGGTTGGCCCACCAAAAAGTCCTTTGATGCTATTCCAGAGTTTATCGAGTCCGAGCATCGCCATAAATGAAGAAAGTAATTCTCAGAGTCACTTCATCGCAGTTGAAAGAGTAGATGAGACCGCGTCAATTGCCTTTGAGAGTTTGGTAACTCCACCTGTCACACCATCAACACTTCCAGCATTTACGATTTCCCCAACAGCTCAGAGCGCCTCTGTTCCTGATTTTCACATATCAGATTTGATCTTCTCTGTAGTTGTATTGAAAGTAGTAGTGAATAATTCTGGTGTGAGCTTCTTCGCTGTATCGAGTCCATCTTTTCAGAGTTCCTTGGCCTTGTCTGCTGCTTCAGCTATATCTATCTTCTCGAGATGCACCTTGAGTTCGAGAGCCTTTTTGGTTGGATCGAGTCATGCGAGCTTATCGAGTTGAGTATCAACAATACGAAAGAACTTACCATCAGGAAGTTCGGATTCATCAATACCAAGTCGCTTAGCAAGGGCTTCACGACTGATATCTGTAACCTTCTTTGGTTCAAATTGTGGAGTGTTTTTTAGGATTTCAGGAGAAGACATATTCTATGTGTTTTTAAAATGGTTTTGCTTGCATACGATCAGATACCCAATCTTTTACATCCTTAGCGCCTTCTATTATAGGACCCCTTTCCATTATTAGAACTCCTAGCCATCAGAGAAGTATCATTTCATAGTAGTTCTGAGCCATATTTTCAATTTTATTTGCATCTTCGTTTGGCACTGCAAAATAATCAAGCGCTGTTATACCTCAGGCAAAAACAACATTTTTAGCAATCATGCCTAGGAAAGGTGATTTTAATGCACGTTCTCATGTCAATCCGATGCCTACAACATTATGAATTGGGTGTTTCCAGTGTTCTACAAAGTTCTTTCAGTAAGTTGAAACTTTTCATCCCCATCATCCCATCGGATTTACGAGAGAGAGAAGTGCTCCAGGATTATTCCCAGTCACCATTCGGAATAATGGACCAACTGACTGGTCAGCTAACCATTTCACTGGTTTTCAGAGTTTATGAGCCATTTTTTCGAGCCATTCAGCCGAAAAGGATTCTCACATTTTCTTTGTAGAACTCGCGATAGATTCTATAGCGTTTGTTGCAGACTTTGGTTTTGCTGCTGCGATTACAGTTTCTTTATTTGGAATACTAGATTCAGATACTTTAGCTTGAGTTGGCTTCTCTGTTGCTTTCTGTGTAGGGGCTTCTGATTTTGCTTGTTTTTCAGTCATACTATTTTCAGAGGCTTTAATAGCATTCTCATTTTTATACTCTAATTTTGGCATATTATCTGCTTGTAATTTCTCAAATTGCTCTTTTGTAAATCTTTCACCATTTTTTCCAAGAAATGCCTCTTGTTTAGAGCTCCATCGATACTCTTTTCATTGAATGATATATCTTTCGGAATAAGTTGCACCTTCCATTGCTTTTACTTCAACTTGTCTTACTTCAATCTCTCATTTTGGATTCTTTGAAGCCGTGAGTCTGCCTGCACCTTTGAATAATGTTGCCATGAGCATCGCCTGTGCCATTTGCTCCATCGTCCAATTGTCTCGTCGATCAAACACTACAGAACCAATAGTGGCACTTGTTCCAAAAATTGCCGATCATTCAATAACCGTCTGACCAACAAACGGAACAATATTTTTTGCCATTCCAGCACCTTCCTTGAATTGTATGCCATTACCGAGCTTTCCAGCTGTGATAAGTTTTCCGATTCCGCTCATGACGCCCATCATAGCAATTGATTGTACATATCATTCTTTTGAATGCATAGAGGTAAAGTCACCATTCTCGATATAACTACGCATCGTAGCTCAACCAGCCTCAAATCCAGCACCACTTCCAAGGATTCGAGCAGAAGTTGTGAGAGCTTTTCTTGTCTTAGAAGCCGCATTATACGCCTCGATTGCTCGAACTCCTCGATAAGCATTCCGACCAAGCATCGCAGCATTGATAGCTACAGTTGCTGTACCAGCAGTGACCGCTCCAGCAGCAATAGCAATGGCCTCCATAGCAATGAATCCTGCCACCTCTTGCGAAACCTCCCATGATCTATCGGACATTTTCATGCTTCCAGCACCCATGATATCTTGCATGAGAGCCTGTTCTTTAGTAAGATCCGTTTTATTATAGAGCTTTTGATACATGATTTCCCTTTTTGCCATAGAGAGAATCAGGAGTTTTTCATTCCATACTCTAGCAGTTTCCTCATCAACATTAGTTCCAGGATTCTGTTTTTTATACTGATCAAGATATTCTTTATGATTTTTATTCCAATTGCTCGCAGCATCAACCCTCGCCTTTCTTATAGCATCTTCAACTTTTTGTCTTGCACCAAGAGATAATCCTGCAGCAGATAGATCTCAAATCTTGAGAATCTCTTCATCTTTTGGAAATGCAAAATAATCCTTATTTGACTGCATCAATTTCTCAAGAACAATATCAGATTGATCGAGACGATCTCGAACAAATTGAAGTACAGCAAGATGCCGATCTTTACTATTTGTTATTCGAAATACACTATTGATAGCACGCAGATCTGTGTCTCCTGGAAGGATTCGTGAATTACTAAATAAGTCCTGTGTAATAGTTGTGATATCAATTATTTTTTTACCAGTTTGAATTTCCGAATCAGCAAACAGCTTTTGTACTGCTTGTATTGCAGTATCATATTTTGCTTTTTCCTTAGGATTTTTACGGATATACGCATCGAGAACGAGAGAAAAATCATCAATAATAGCTACTGAAGTACTGAGATTTTCAGGAGCATTCTTTGGGAGATTGAGATTAACAAGGAGCTCTTGCATTTCAATTTTTCGAGGAGCACCTTTTGGTCCAGTAAGATAATATGCACCATCTTTAAATATGACTTTTTGTTGTACTGATAATATTTCTTGTACTTCTTTTGGTTGAGTTATACTTGATACTTGATTTGGTTTTGGTGAATCTGGTTCTTTATCTTTTGGGGAGACTGTTTGTGGCTTAGGCTTAGATGAGTTACTTGGCACTATCACCTCTTCTCGTGGAGATAGAGATTCGTTAGCTGGAACAACCCCTTTATCTCAAGAAGGTTGTGGCTTTGTTGCTTCAAGTCCTTGACGAGCTTGTTCTGTAACATTTGCATGGTCAATAAGAAATACTGCAGCAAGGTGTGGCCATTCATTCACTAATTTACCTTCCCGAATCATATCCTTTGTTTCAGCAATAATACGAATCTTATCAAACAATGTTGCATTATCGGTAAAATATTGCTCACATTGAGATTTTACTGAGGCATAGTCTTTGCCTTTTATGCGATTCTCTATATGTGAAAGTTCATATTTTTTCTGGTTTATATTATAGTCAGATACTCTTTCATCACTTGGATTTGATGCTTTAGCTTTTTCCATGGCAGCAATATCCGCCTTCAATGACTCCTTATCAGCAAAGAGTTGCATCATGAATTTATTTTCAGTGATAGCACGAGTAGTGTGTTCGATAGGCATAATAATGAGGAATAGATAATAAATACCTCCTGACATTATCACGATATATTGTTTTTTGCAAATTTTTGATCTAGAGTAGTATTCTCTCCCTGAGAGAGTCACCCTCAGATCACAGTGTCACTTTTTCTCTATTTTTGTGTCAGAATGTTGCGTTTTTGACACTATTCCATACAATAAATGACACTATCAGATAAATATGACACTATGTATCAAGAATTTCTCAACTATATCTCTGAACATATCGGTGAGATACTCACTATGCAAGAGATGGAACACGTTACTCAGATACCACGGAAAACGCTGTATCGCTATAGGGCAAGAGCAATATGAGATGGATATCTCGTACAAGTCGCTCATGGGCAATACCGGGCGAGATGTGAACCGATATCATATCTTGCGAAACCATTTTTCGAGAGGACACCAGTGAGATACAATCCTGACTTCCTCAGATCATATATACCTAATGAGACAAGTTTTCTGTGAGCAGAACGAGCAAAGATCGAAGAAGCAACAGAGAACTTCACACTCTTCTCGACTCTCGATTATCTGAAAAATAGACGAGCTATAGAGATATTTCTCGTGGATCTCTCTTATGCATCGAGCCATCTCGAGGGCAATACCTATGACTATGTCGATACAGAGATACTCATCAAGTACAATACCTCCAATGATACAAAAACTCGAGATGAGACCACCATGATCCTCAATCATAAAAAAGCTATCGAGCATATCATATCAACTCGGGGTAATTTTACATTTGCCAGAAAGGACTTTTTTGATATCCATACTCTCCTCGCAAGATGACTCATCCATGATACCTATCTCGGGGTGTTTCGTACGAGTCAGGTACGCATCGGTGGATCGAGATATGAGCCTATGGATGATCCGCTGATGATCGATATAGAGTTCCAGCTTTTTATAGAGAAACTCAGGTCCATCCATGATCCATTCGAGCAGAGTCTTTTTATACTCGTATTCGTTCCTTATTTTCAGGCCTTCATCGATCTGAATAAAAGAACATCTCGTATATCAGCGAATATCCCTCTGATCGTCCATGGATATGCTCCGATATCCCTGATTGAGGTAGAGCCAAAAACATATACCAATGCTATCCTCGCCATATATGAGCTCAATGATCCATCGCTTATGGCTCGGGTATTTGCAGATAACTATATCCTCAATATGCGACGGTATATGTAGAGATGCGAGTTATCAGATGATAGAAAGCGGATGACAGGAAAGACTCCGCCTGCCCCCCTCAAAGAGGGGGATCCCAAACCTCAAACATTCAAACCCTCAAACATTCCAATTTGCCAACTCCCAACTTCTAACTACTTTTTCCCCATGCTCAATATCGCTCTCAATACTTTTCGTGAAATGGTCCGCAATCGACTCTTTTCTCTCATCATATTTCTCTCGGTGATCCTCATCGCTATATCGCTCGGGCTCGACTCGCTGGCTCTCGGGGAAAATAAACGAGTCATCATAGACTTTTGACTTTCTTTTGTAGAGCTCTCATGACTCGCTGTCATCCTCCTCCTCGCATGAGGACTCATCACTCGCGAGATAGAGGGCCGTACAATCTATCTGATACTATCCAAGCCTATACATCGTGGATCCATCATATTTGGAAAATTCATAGGGTTTAGTGTGGCACTCTCACTCGTGATACTCATAGAATTTGCTATACTACTAGGGATACTCTGGACCCAATGAGTGACACCAGATATGATCCTCGTATTATCAGTAGTGCTCATACTCGCCAAGCTCCTCTCTCTCCTCGCTCTGAGTCTCTTTTTTGCGACGATCGTATCTCCGAGCATTGCAATGTTTTTGACGATTGCGAGTACGATCATCGGACATGGAGGCTATGTGGTACTCGAATATGCCCTGAGGTCTGGCAATACGCTGTATCTCTACTTTGCTCAGGCGATCCTCATAGTATTTCCCAATCTCGAATCACTCAATCTCAAAAATCTCGTCGGTACCACTGCCATCATCCATATCGATGTATATCTCATGGCACTCGGACTCTCCATGATATATACACTGGTGATACTCGGGCTCACGGCATATACATTTGCGAGAAAAAGTTTTGATGCGGTGTAGGGAGGAAGCACGAGAAAGTAAAGGCAAAGTTATAAGACTAAGATAGGAATATATTTTTGTTGTTTTAAAAAGCACCCTAGAGGAAACCTCTGATTATTTATTAGTGTCGCTGATTTCTATATGAGAAATATCAAATAATTGCGTATGTTTCTGTTCGGGATTTCCCCCTAAGATAGGGGGATGAAGGGGGTGTGATAATGCAATCTTCCAGAGTCACACACCCTCCTAGCCTCCCTATCTTAGGGAGGGATCAGATATGGGTACTTTTTGAGTTATGAGATGGGGATTTCAGTAAAATCCCCATCAAAAAAGATCCATAACTCGTATGGATCTTTTTGAGAGTAGCGATTATTTTGCGACAGCTCGATAGTACTCACGGATGATAGCTTTTTCTCGGATCTTGCGATATGAGAGCTTGCGAGTATGAGTCTGAGTATTGCGGAGTTGGTTCGCAGTACGAGTCTGGAAAAATGCCTTTTTATAACGGAGGATGAGTTTTTCGTTGGTTTCGCCTTCTTTTTTGACAGAGTAGCAGATCATAGGATCAGAGAATATGGATAAAAATTTCAACGGGATATTATAGATATATATGAAATTGTCAAACTTTTTGTAGAGAAAAATATATCGGAAAGTTGCAGCAAGCAAAAATATATGCTACTCTAGCTCTACCAATAGAAAAATACTCATACCTATATTCTCATGATCCATGATCCACTGCTCCAATATGAGCATACATATCAATACAAAAATAAAAACCAATCACCCATCTATCATACTGTCAAACTCGTATCGATATATTTGCTGCTGACAGGGGGGATATTTGGAGTCTTGATGGGAGTGATGAATTTTTCGGCATATAGTGCTGTCGTCACCAACTGGGTCAATCCAGATGCACTCATCCAGGAGCAGTGAGCTATAGAAAAAGCCGTAGATGGAAGCCATATATCTGTACAGAGCATGGAGTCTACTGATGATGCTCTCAGTACTCTCACCGCCAAAGTCGCATCCACAGATCCAGATATGATCTATGCATCCTCCTATGATATCTCTCATCTGAGTGCGGGTATATCTCCATCTCCATCAGATGCTACATTCCACGTCACTCCATATGAGAATCGTATCGTGATACCAAAACTCGGGAAAAATATCCCACTCATCGATGTCGATCACGAGGTGGCATCTACCGAATTTGGGAAAATGCAGGATATATTTATGGAAGAGCTCAAAAAATGAGTTGTCAGATACCCAGGAACAGCTCAGCCTGGAACTGTTGGTAATGTATTTGTATTCGGGCACAGCTCGAACTATCCATGGATACCGAGTGAATACAATGATGTATTTGCCCTCCTCGATACACTCACTACAGGAGATGAGATCATCATCTACTATCAGCAACACCAGTATGTCTATCGCGTCACCGATCGTGCTATCGTAGAGCCAGGAGATACCAAGGTATTATCAAAAAGAGATCCGAGTAAAAAAGAACTCTCCCTCATGACGTGCTGGCCAGTTGGGACAGCTCTCGAACGCTATATCATCTTCGCAACACTCATAGAAAACCCCTAATCAATACTCCTATGAATCCATCTCTATCACAATTCCAATACCTCTATAGCAATCTGAGTCTATACCAGTTTGATGATGACTGGATGCTCGTAGCTATGAGCATCATATGAGCTATATTGATGATATCTATCCTCTATGCTGGGATACGATACATACTGATCCGATATGTCGGATGGGAGATCGAACGAGATATATCTCACAAAAAGAAAGTCCTCGGAAATCTCATCCTCATGAAGGATATACAGACAGAGCTCGAAAAAGAAATCGAGCAAGCAATACTGAAGGCAGCATTTCATACATAACCTTTTTCTTTTGCTTTTTGTCATATTGTGCCTATACTCAGGGCACAATTTTTTGTTTTCTTTTTGAATTATCAGATATCCAAAATCAAGACTATACCTTGGTCTGCTATCGCAGCATTTATTTTGGATATCTGAAAGACTCATTCGCTCAGAAATATAAAAGTAAACTTTTCTATTCTTCACTCATTTCGTCTATGAAAACAGCTATGCAATCCCGCCCAGGTACCGTCATCCGACTCAACTGAGAACTCCTACTCGTCGTGAAACATGAGATGAAGCGAGGTGGTCGTGGAGCTACCAACGTGGCAATGCGACTCAAGAATCTCATCCAAGGTAATACCTCTGATCGGGTTATGGATTCTGAAGAAAAGTTCGAAGATGTCACCCTCGAACGAGCAAAGGCTGAGTTCCTCTATCAATCTGGAGATACTTTTGCTTTTATGAATCAGGACACCTACGAGACCGTCGAGCTCCATGAGGATGATGTTGGTGATGCAGCGATGTATCTCAAGGAAGGAACTATGGTAGATCTCCAGACATTTGAGGGTAAATTCATCGGTATCATGCTCCCACTGCGAGTCACACTCATGGTCACTGAGGCTGAGCCATCTGTAGCAGGTAACACTGCTGACGGCAAGATCGACAAGCTCGTCAAGCTCGAAACAGGTCTCGAACTCCGAGTCCCAGGATTCGTCAACCAAGATGAGTCTATCGTGATCAATACAGAGACTGGAGAGTACCTCGAGCGAGCAAAGTAAAAAGTTAGTTGGGATCTAGCCACGGTCTGAAGACACGTGGCTTTAGTTTGTTTGGAAAGGGTTATAGTTCGATTTCTAGTTCCTCTGTTTCTTCCTTTCATTGGAGTGCTACATAGTTCTTGATTACCTCACCATCTACCACTCCTACTGTAGATACGAAGTATCCGACTG
>JJOG01001326.1:0-10932 GCA_000715275.1 Gyrodactylus salaris
ACGATTATTAACTGTTTTAAAGAATCGGTTATTTGGTCTGTGGAGCAAGTTGCAGAAAAAGAGAAGAATATAAACGAAAATAAATTCAATTTCATAATAAAGATGACTTATTTATTCATTTGAGTTTGAGAAACAACCAGAATAAAAGTTTATTGAGGAAAGAATAAAACGTGGTTTGGATATTAATCATACACAGTGTTTATTACACACTAACAAAAAGGCTAAAGCAAGCAATTAATAGGCGTAATAAACATTGGACCCTTGTATCTAAGATTTCACGAGACCCCTTTATAAAAAAATAATCACAGATGTGCGAAGGGGGAGGAGGAAGATTAGGCTAGAAAGGAAATGACTTAGATTATCGATTTTTATTTTTGACAAAAACTTTGATCTAAAATTTTAGAACGAAAATAACATCCAACAAAGGTGTAAAATATATGAATTTAATCAGGGAAAAATGAGCTTTAATTTGATGTTAAAATTGAAGACTTTTAGAAATTTTGACTCAAAAATAAATAAATAAATATTTAGGTGCACTACTCATAAGTATTATATGGGTTTCGACCACAATTATTTTAGGGGGTGTGATTTCCATTACAAATATCTCAGGTTATACTGTATATTGTAATAACTTTGATGACGATATGGTATAAATATTAATAAAAAATAATAATGCTATTTTGCTATTTTCTTATGCTATTTTTCTGCTATTTTGAACCAACCAAAATGCTATTTCAGATGTTGAAAACTGCTATTTTTACGGTCCCCCATTAATGATATAAATTTTATTGGAAAAGTAATGTATAATACAAAACTTTTTTTAATATTAAATTTTTTCATTCTACTTTTAAGTAGTGCTTAGATTTCTGCTCTCAGTTGTAAGTTTGAAATTTTCATATCACTCCAGAAACATCTACGTATGACAAGTATATGACTAGGTGGATATTAAAAATTTTGAATTTTTCTAAATAAACCATTTTTGATGTCATATTTTCACAAATTCAAGATTTTCAGGGCCGTAAGTCAACCAATGAGCCATTTTTTCATTTAAAAGTTCATTTTTCTTATTGATTGAATGAAAAATGCAAAATTTTACTAATCTTTTACTTTTAGAACGTCGACTACGACCCATTGCACTTTATCCGTTGCCATGCGAAGGACAACGATCCATTGGATAGTGAGACCAAAGTGTGGCGTTGCGTCTTTGAACCAGACCCCAATGACCCCTATAATGCTACAACGAATGTGGTCGCCACCTCTGGCGGTGAATGCGTCTGCCTCGTCGACTGCTGCTCTGGCAAGGTTATGAAGCGATTCAAGCAGTCTGGCGAAGTAAGCTCAACGATTTTAAAACTCAAATCCCCCTTTTCAGCTTATTCAAGATGATCTGGAAAAATAATTTTCAATATCCAATTTTCTTATAATATTATCATCTGTTTAAGGAATTCTACACTGTTGCCTGGACCACGGTTCAAATGTCACCCACACATCGCACGAACCTCCTAGCTGCCGCTGGCCGGCTCAAGGAGATTCGCCTTTTGCATCCCGATCAACTGGTCTGTTACGCTGAAATGCGGGGTCATACAGATGAGATCTCTTGCATGATCTTCCATCCTAGTCAGCCCACAGTCTTGTTTTCTGGAGACTCAAAGGTCAGTTTCATCTTTGAGCGCGCATGTTTGGTTTTAGTCAAAGCAACGAGCTTTATCCTCACTCAGATCATATTTTCTTGGTGCCTTAATTCTAATCCATACTCTGTTTAGGCAATGGTTCTTGTATGGGACATTGGCATCCCAACTGCGCCAGAATATCACACCAAGCACAGTCTTCTGATGAAGTTGATAATACCACGACCGGACCTCAACCCAGTCCTCAATCTGATCTTCCTCCCAAAGTATAACGCCCTTCTCGCTGGCTGCGAAGACGGCGTCTTCTCCTGGACCTTAACAGAGTTCAAAAAGTACGATCGCCCTGTCCGCCGGGAGTCGGACATTGAACTAAAGATTCCAACCCGGAAAGAGCCCTGCTTCGACGGTCTCTCAAAAGTCTCCGAGAACCTCGTTGCTGTCAAATGCGTCGACGAAGGGGAGATTTACATCCTCGACTACGGCCAAATAGTCCTCAGAATGATGGAAAGAAACGTCGCTCTCACCCGTCCTGTCCCTGTGGACATTGTCGGCCAGGTGAAGTGGCAGCAGACTGACGAGTTGTACATGAACACCTCTGCAAGACAAAACATCTCCACGATCACATGTGGCGATGACAAGGGCATCATCTGGCTCTACGATATGAAGGAGTATGTGAGGAATGTAGGTCGTATTATGACGCCCTATCAAATACAACCGGTCAAGGTTCTGGAGTGGCCCGAGTGCAGTATCCAAGGCAATGAGAGTGTCTCCAAAATTCCCGTCATTAACACTACAGATATTAGTTCCAATGGAGAATTCCTAGTCGCTGTTACTGATAACAATCTCGTGTGTATCTGGAAGTTCTCCGGCTACTGATAGTTTTTACACCATTGCAACTTTGTACATTTCGCATTATTTGTTGTTTTATTTTTTTATTAAGAAAACAAAAAACACACTCAAATCAAGTTTTATTTTATTTTTCTAAAATCACTTGCACACCTCTCGCTTGCAACACTATATTCTCGAGAGATTGTCAAGTTGTCCGAATAAAACCTCATACAATGTTAATTATAAAGTTTTATAAAACAGCAATCCCCCTTTGTAGTAAGGGAGAATATTTTCAAAATCAACCTTTTTTTCTAGACTTGAATGTTTATTTAATAAAGATTTCTCAATTATAATTCGATAAAAAATTTAATTCCCTTCAAGAAAAAATTGAATTTATAAATCCGGTGAGCATAAATAAGTTATTTAAAATAACGCTTGCAACAAAAACTATAACTATTTATTATGAAACCGTGTTTCAATGGATACATTTCGATTAAGATAATTTAAATCCAAGTTCAAAAGGCATCTACTACGAGCAATTTACTCCTCTTCAAAATATACATTGAACTCCGAGGATTCTTATTCGGATCTTTCAAGGGAGGATATAAGTGAAGCAGGATCGTACTGATACCGAAGCAGGATTATAGCAAGAAGTTCTTGCTGCAAGAACGCTCACTTTGGATGACATTTCTATCGAAAACGCATATTTAAAAGAATATTGAAAATTATTAATCCAAAATACTTCCCCAAGAAGTCTATCACGGAGAGTATCCTCCAAAATTGCTATGAAACTAATCAACAAGTAAGTATGAAATCTCATTATTTTTTGTTCAAATAATTTATTTATACAAGTCCATTAAAATACCTAGTCAAGTTGCTTTTAATAAATAAATAAATGGACAAAAAAATAGTACATTTGTGGCTATCGTTTGCCATAGCTGGATACAGATTTCTCCCTCTAAGATTTTAGTCTCTTAACAAATGGAAAATTTATATATTTTCTCATTCTTTTTACATTTTCTTATTATTATCTCAATTTATGGATTGATAAATTACCTATAAATCAGCAAAATAATCTATTCTCAATTTTTTATAAATGTAGAAAATCGGGTATAATTAATAAATACATATTTCGTGTTTTTGTGAGTAAACACATATTCTACCTATAATATAATTCCAGTCTTCGCTGTCTCGTGATAAAAAAAATAAAACGATGCAAACTCTATAATTAAATTAGACCAGGAAGAATTAGATCCATGATCTTAAGTTTTAGGTACGTCTGTTTTCTCGTGTTGTAGAATAAAAATTACTTTGGACTTGAGTCTCCAATTATTGGAAAACATCCACTTTCGAGTGAAGATTCCCTGGATGTGTTCAATGGTCTCCTCGCTGTGCCTATATCATTTTCTGGCGTCCTTCAATTCACTCGTTTGAAAAGAGTCAGAAACTACCATTTTTAAAAAGCATCTGGCCAACTGTGAGAGAATCGGGAACTCAGACTTGATAAGCTTCCAGCTGTCGAGGGAGTTCAGTTCCCAGCCTTTTTATTCTTTCAATTTACCTCTCTTCCCCAAAAGTGTTCACATACAGAAAAAATGTCAAAAAATAGATTTAATAGAGATTAACTCAGGTTCAATTTCTCTTTGAATATGTGAATTTATATATATCTGTTTACATCTATTGCAAAAACAAGTTTTCTAGTTGAAATCATTAAATTTATTTAATCTCTCTCCTCTTCTACTAAAGCCAGATCACTCAAAGTACGACCATGCACTCTTTTCGGTCCAGCCAGTCTCATTGCCATGTCCCAGGAATTGACTACACTCCCCGCCTGAAAAGTTTAACGGCCAACCCCTGCCGTATCCCTTCTCAAGCGACATGCTCTCCTGGGTGCACTCCAATTTCCTCTCCGGTCTCAGTGAGTTCTTCAATTGGCCTTCTTGATAGTCGGTGCTAGGAAAGGTATTGTTGGAGTGTTGCTTCATAGGGAAGCTGGGATTAGACAAATTGAAATGTTCAGTCTGTTCGTTTTCGTAGATTAGGAATCGATTGTCGAAACAAAAGTCCTTTAAGCGGATGTCTTTGTAGATTTT
Organism: Gyrodactylus salaris; assembly: GCA_000715275.1. NCBI lineage: Eukaryota > Metazoa > Platyhelminthes > Monogenea > Gyrodactylidea > Gyrodactylidae > Gyrodactylus > Gyrodactylus salaris. Next base: position 4,550 of record JJOG01001326.1, read on the forward strand.
TCTATTTCTCGTTTGAATTTTCTCCTTCTTGAGAGATATCGGTCTGTTTATCTAGAAAAGTAAATAAATATGTATTCTAAATAGGACTACTTGGAAGTAGCATGACAAATGAAAAGTTTTTACAGAGATGAAAAAAATCCTCTTGATGCAAAAGAAAAACCTTCTAGTCGCAAAGCAACTTATTTTAGAACTGTCCTTTAAATAATGATGATCAGAGCGAGATTTGTCGGATCAATTAGATTTATATTTATATACCTGATGTAATTTGAAATAGAGCCCACATGCATTGCACACAGAATCGCCATTATGATTTCTACGCCATAGGGTCGTGTTTGTTGTCAAGCAGTTGTTACACGTGACGCCTATTCGTTTAGTAGAGCTCTGAAAAGGAGAAAATATATAGAAACTCGAACACTTGAAAGTAGTGCTGAGACATACTAATTTTCTCTTTGGCTTCACCAAAGGCCGATTCGTTCCATTCATTTTATAATACAACCCGCATGCATTGCATAGGTAATGGCCGGATTTATCGCGCCGCCATAACGGCGTCTGTGTTGTCCCACAATTGACACATTCTCTTTCTTCTTATGGAACGAAATAAAAATATAAATAAAAATTATTTACGAAATTCAATTACGGATTTTTCACAAAATTCAAATAATACTAAAAGTACATTTAAATTAATTTTTCTTTACATTTAACAAGAATTGGGACATATACTTGACGTGGTTATTTCAATGTATGTTTGAAGTTAAATATTATATTTGCTGCTTATTGATAAATAATTGTCAAGATCATCATTTAATGGCTAATGAGAATAACTTTAAGGATTTATGGGACGCTCAGGACCATTCTGTCTGTAATGAAAGCATAAACTTTGCAGTGAAAAACAGTGGAATTTGTTGGCATAAGAAGATGGAAAGTCATGACTTTAGAAATAGCGCAGATTTCGGTGAAGAGAAGAAGCGTTCGAAAATCTTGTCCTTTTCTAGCGGAGAGAAATACCATGAAAGTCAAACTCTCAAGAGGACAACTCAGAATGACTTTTCTCGAGATTCTGCAGAGTCACACAACTCGAGGATAAGCTGCGAGAATGGATCTGAGAGATACTCGAAGAAGAAGAATAGCTGCTCCGATCAAATTGAAAGGCAGTCAGGTTCTTCACAAAAAAGTTTCAGTAATTCACGGTTTTCCGATTATCGATCACGGGTCTCGCAGAGTAAAATCGATCAGGTTTCCGACTTGGGCCGGAGGTCAACTGAGGATGAAGCAGAGGTGTCGAAGAAGACCAGAAGATTAGAACAAACCTCGAATTCCTCCACCACCAAGTCTGGAAGCTCCGATAGAAGAGACTCCGGAGATAACTTGACACCGACACAGGAGTCGCTTTCAGAAATATCGCGAACTGATAGCGAGAACTCAAATTTCACTAGAAATAGCGGACATGTTGATGAATATACTGATTCGAGGAAGGTACATGGGAAGAGCCATAAACCCGAATCGGAGGTGGAATTTTCAAGAGACTCTGCCGCTTCAGATATCAAATTCAATGAATATGAAGAACACACTAGAAGCTCTGAAGAGAAGGATTCCGAATATTCGAGAAGTGAATCAGAAAAAGCTTCGGAAAATTCGGTTAATGTCTTGGGGAAGAGTGATTTTAGTGAAAAGAACAAGTCTGCTGATATGAAAAGGTTCTTAGACATTTCTTCCGACAAATCAGATATGTCTGACAGGTCAAATGTCTCTGTGCCATTAGAAAGAGAGGAAATGGTCCCTAAGAAAGTCAATGCTGAAGTGCCACGTCCATCAAAGTCTGATGAAACCCACACTTCTGACAGATCCCTGGCCAATATAAAATCGATAAACTCTGAAGATGTATCCAACCGACCCTCTCTCATTCAAGTTGACCAGACGAAGAATAGAGCTTCAGAAGCAGTCGGTCAGAGAAAATCTTTGAAATCTGTTTCTTTCGTAGATAAGAATCCTTATTTGGATTCTAGAAAGTCCTTACGTGACTCCAATGTTTCCTCTGAAGATGCCTCCAACTTCGAGAAAAACTCGAACATCATAACAATTTTGAGTCAGTCGATAGATCAGATCATTAGACAATCTCTAGAAATCTCCCAAAATACCCAATCTGAACTTGAGACTTTAAAGGGTAAAAAAACGTATAGTCAGACTGAAGCAACCAGCTATGAAGATAACGTTAACGAAGATCAATATGGGATTAATGAAATAAGGAAGTCTATGAATTACACGGATAATCCCACGTTAATTCTACGCAAAAGTTTTCCCACGTACCTCGAGAGAAAGACGAATTTTGCATATCAGAACGAGGATGATTCTGTAGAAATATACTATGACGAAGATGGCATACACGAAGAGAAAAAACAGAGTGTTAGTACAATTCTAGAAGATAACTCTACAACCAATAGCGGGTTCTACAAACAAGAAGAGGTAAATGATTCTCAAAGCTCTGGAGAAATCACGCAATCGCATCAACTGACAGATTCTGAGATAGAAAGGGAAAAGATCGCTGAAGCAAAGGCATTAGAGGGGGAAAAACAGGCCTTAATTCAAACCTATAAGAAAAAAGATGATACAACGAGCATATTTTCTAAGAGACCAGTGAGTCTATCCACTGATATTGAAGCTTCTCGTCTCTCTAAGAAGTTTACCCCAAGTGATTCAGAGCAGGAAGTTGAGTCTGAAGAAGATTCAGATCAAGAAGAGACAAGTGAATCCGAGAAAATTGCCGAAGCCAATGCGGTAGAAGCGAAAAAGCAAAGCCTAATCGATACCTACATGAAGAAAGATAGTGTGGCAAGCATATTCTCTAGTAGGCCTATAAGATTATCAGCTGATGTTGAAGATTCTCGATTCTCTGAAAAGCTGACACAAACCTACTCTGAGCAGGAAGATGACTCTGAAGACGAACTAGTTGCCACTAGATTGGGAGAGAGCCCATCGAATAGATCCGTTAGACTGTCGTCCACGAAAGAAGAAAACGTTGCTTCTCAAAGCTCTCAAGATCTCACACCAAGCTGCACTGACCAGGAAGAGGAATCAGAACTAGAAAGGCAAAGGGATTCAGAACGAAAAGCTGAGGCCACGTCATTAGAGTCGAAAAAGCAGAGCCTTATGGATTCTTATAGGAACCAACACAGTAGCACAAGTATATTTTCTAATAAACCAATTAGATTGTCTTCGACGAAGGAAGGAATTAAAAAAGATTTGACGCCAAACAACTCTGAAGAGGAAGAAGATGAATCAGAAGATTCAGAGCTGCAGAGACAGCGCGAACTTGAAAGAGTTGTCGAGGCCGCGTCATTAGAAGCGAAAAAGCGGGCCCTACTCGATACCTATAGTAAGAGAGATAGTAGGACAAGCATATTTTCAAATAAACCCATCAGACTGTCTTTTCCAAAGGAAGAAATAGACTTAACGCCAAGTGACTCTGACCAAATAGACGACTCAGCGTCTCAATACTCTTACATTTTCGACAATGATGCGATGGTAGCCAATCAAGTGGAAAATGAAAGTATTAACCCAGTTCTTCAAAAGTCCAATCATATTGACTTTGAAGAAATTAGCGCATGCGAATCTATGGAAGAGAATCTGAAAAGAGTGGAAGTAGCCAGTTTCATTGATGAAATCCTTTTAATGAATGACATTAGACTCACTAGCAATGATTGTGAAAAACCTACCCCTCCTGAAGAGAACAACGCAATACCTAATAATATCATGCACAAAGAAACTATCGGGTCAGCAAATCAATCAGATAAATTTACTAAAGAGTCAATGTCTAATCGTAAAAAGAAACCTGACTACATTGACATTTTCATCAAAAGTGATCATGCTGCAAATAACTCCTTCGGTATAAAGACTAAGCAGTTAGCAAATGGCCAGCTGGTGATTCGTATAACAAATCTATCTGATAGCAAGCACAAATGGAATCATCATGTGTGTAAAAACTGTGGCCATCACTGTGATCCTGCTGAAGAGAGTGGAAATACTACGGAAGCCTTCCAAGATACTGACCATTTGTATGAAAATATTAAAGCTTTGGAGTCTTCAATTTCGGAAGAGAGCTTCCTAGCTCTGCCCTTGAAGAATAAAGAAAAGACATTCGCTAATGATACACTGAATCAAGCCTCAAACTTTTCGACTGTTGAGCGTGAGATTTCCAAGAATCCCATAGGTCCCACAAAGAATGCTCCGGATAATGAATATGAAGTTATCGAGACCCCAGAGATTGATGATGAGTCGATAGAATCAGATCGGAACTATGTGAACGAAGGTGTGTCAGACAAATCAGTCAGTTTCAAAGATAAAAACAATGACTCATACTCCTTAGTTCTTAAGACCCGAACAAGAGGGGAACCTTCTACAGATGCCCAAATGTGCACGACGCCAGAAGATTCTGATAGTGAGAACACTCTTACGAAGAATAAAGAACAATTTTATGAAGAAGTTGATCAGTTTGTACAATCAGACAACAGTTCCGTATCCAGATCTATTTCTTATCAAACGACTAGCAAAAATTCATACGTTTATCCTGCAGATGGAGACCTTAATGTACACGTCCCCTTCAATGTTTTGGTTCAAGAGATTCGGCAATTCGCTCTGACAGCAGATGTAATTGCTTACGATACAATGTACCGTGGTTCCGATGACGACTCAATTACGCAGCCCTACAGTGTCAATAATGATTCAGAGTTCTACATTGAACTAGATTCAAAGACTAGCTGTTTGATCCCGATCAACTATGAGCCGGGGAAGATAACTTGTCCAAATTGCATCAAGGTGATCTCTCTCGAGGATCTAGATAAGAGTGTCCTTATGCCATTGGCTGGCCGCCAATGGGCCATGCTGAGCGACGAGAATTTTGGTGCACAAAACGGTCTCGCTTCATCGCTGATTGACATATCTCTGGATGAGTCATTCCTTGAGAAGGACACTGAGTCCTCGAGTGTCGCGAATAACTCATCAGAAATCAGTTCTCTCTCAGTCGTTATTGAAAAGCCGAAAGAGGAGCAGATGATTTTGCAAAACTTTAAGCATGAAAACAAACGGAATATCAAAGACTACGGCTCCAGGTTTCAAATGGAAAATGTTGTATATCCCACTTCTGATGTGGTGGCGCCATCAAGAGAATTAGAAAATCGAACCTTTCAGCGGCACTTTTGCCCTTCGTGTCTGTGTAATAAGAGAAAAACGATCAAGAATTGTACGGCGAGTAACACGATAGGTCCATATGCTGGCAGTATGGCCTGTCAGGTGGACATGGAAACGAGTGTAGAGTTTTATCCAAAGTTCTACAAGATTTGATTTGTGCCATGATATTTTTAGACTTTCAATATTTTCATTTGCGACGATAAACTTTCGAAAAATTTTATTATTTTATCGACTCCTGTTAAGATTTTCTTTTACAAATATATACCTTCGTATTTAATTATTTTGTGTTCTTTTAAATAATTTATAATCATTTTTGTCTAGTAACCAAGGTAACTCGATTGTAAGTTCTAATCTTGGTCTTAAGACATCAAAATATAGTCACATTATAATCTGAGATATTTATACTGAAAGTCACACCCCTAAAAAAATGTTGTCAAACTCAAATTTTTTCCTGATTAAATTCATATATTTTTCATCTGTGTTGAATTTATTTTTTCGTTCAGATCAAAGTTTTCGTCAAAAATCGATAATCAAAGTCATTTCTAATCTTCCTACTTCCCCTTTGCATATCTGTGATTATTTCTTGATCAAAGGGTCTTGTGAAATCTTAGATACAAGGGTACAATGATTTTTACGCCTATTAATTGCTTGCTTTAGCCTTTTTGTTCGTGTGTATGATTCATATCTACTAGGGTGAGACAAAGTCGAAAAAAAAAAATTTTTGTACACGCACCAGCTTGATAAGCATCGAAAGTTACCTAAAATGGTTTATTCGAATTTTTATAGAAATATCTCTATACATGTCCAAGAATTACGCCCAAATTAGCCACAAATTGGCAAAAATTTGCTATAAAAAATACTACAAATCAGACATTCAACAAAACTGTAATGAAAAGATGATCATATTGATATTCTTCCAGACCGTAAGAAAACGTGAACATAATTGGATGGATCAAATAATCCACAGGAGAATCACAAAATCATATTTATAAAAAGGCGCGAAATTGATAAAAATTGAATTTTGTCGGACATATTTGTTGTTATATTAAAAAAAATACTATAAGGTATTCTATAATCTTTTCTTTGGGAGATTAAGAAAAGTTCAAGTTATCCTAGAAACTTTTCAAATATTTTCGTCTCACCCTAATATTCAGTGAATATTATTCAAGATATTTAATAACATTTACATGGTAATTTGAATT
>JJOG01001327.1:0-17080 GCA_000715275.1 Gyrodactylus salaris
TTATTAGGTTAACCGTTTATTAATGGAAATTTATTATTTAATTGTAGAAATCTGAATAAGTCATATATGAGAAAGTATTGATAAATTCGTGAAATTCGAGAATCGAACCCTCAACCTATGACATACTGATGATTCCTAACAAGGATGAAACGCGTATATGTCTGGTTGATACTATTTCACGAATTTATCAATACTTTCTCATATATGACTTATTCAGATTTCTACAATTAAATAATTAATTTTGTTTGGCATCTAACCTTGAATTGCTAGTTGTGTAACCTTTTTGGTCAATTGATCCAGGTTGTGATTGATTAGAGCATTTGAGTCATCTGTAATTTCACTCTCAACGCCATTTTTCACATCATTCAAATGGCCATTATTATCGTGTTGATAGTAGAGCTGGCTGTTGACATAGTCATGGCCATCCATGGCCATGTGCGAGAGGGTGTTACCCGAGAAGTTCTCAGAGCATGTCAATGATAAATTCGAACTATTGTAGATTGTATTAGAAGTATTGTGGTTGGAGCTCCTCTGCCGAATTGTATCATGACTCGACATGAGGGCCGTCGCGTTAATTTGCGATTGATTCTAGTTTGGGATTTAAATGGATTAGGCATAATACAAGTCAATTAATTTAATTTCTTTGAATACTGCGTGCAATACCATGATTAAATCAACAAGTTTTCTACAATAATTTGAATCTAAAAAGAATAACATTTTACTGTTAAATTTTATTTTATCAATTTTAATATTTCTTTAGAAAACTCTGAATGAATTTTTGACATTCATCATACAATTCAAACGTATTTTAATTCATTGATTAATTTTGATCTTAAAAATGACGAAATTTTTCATTATGAGAGGATTATTTAAATCAAAAATTGTGGATTAAATCATGCTCCTTCACGCAGTATCCAAGGGGAAACTAATATGCACTGAATCTCCTTTTCGTCGATTGGGTTCTCTTTTAAAGAGGACATGTGCCGGAAAGTTGTACTTCCAAGCATACGTTTTCTTTGAAATATCATGGGTACAAATGACAGGCTAGGCTATTTTGACTAATTTACATTGCACTCACTATGGAATTTTGCATTTCGCAACAGGTCTTGTTATGCGGCTCCGAAAACGTTCTTTCAATCATCTTCTTATTGAAATAATTCATGTATGACTCATCGTACTCCGACCCGTAATACGGGTGCTTTTCCCCATTGTTGCCGTTTGCGAAAAACTTTTGCTCCTCCAACTTTGGAGAAGCCCGTGAGACATTCTGCGGTGACTTGTTAACCGAGGAGATATCCGGCAGACTGTGCACGCTGGCCATTTGCGCCTGACACTCTATGATAGCGTCCTTCTGGATGCTCGTAAAAGCCTCGTTATCCCCTATGAGATTGTAAATCTCCAATATTCGCGCTTCACTATCATAATCGATCGTCTCCAAGGTGCAACAAAAGTCTGTTATCTTGACCACGTTCTCTAGAATCTGACTCGGGAGATCCTCGATCTGATAGTCAATGTGATTCACACGATCTAATGTGTAGGGGTGGATGGGTGATAGGAGGATTTGTCTTAGATCACTAAGGCAACCCTTTAATGATACGAGGCTGTTCTTACATTGATTCATCTTGGCTGTCGTCATCCTTTCCAGCTTCTTCTTCATCACTTCTAGGTTCGTGGAACGATCGTGGAGCTTTGCAATGTTTATTAGAATCTTGTTCTTTGCCCCTTGCGTTACACTCTGATAATTTTTGGGATGTTAACTATTTTAGAATCTCTTTGCTAATACTTTTCTTTTGTACATGGCTTTCATTCTGTACGTGATTTAATAATGGAAACTCACGTTATTCTCTAGCCAAATATCGGAAATATTCATCAACTCTCCGTATGAAATGTCTTTAAAGATTTCAGTGTATTTGTGTAAGCGTAGATTCTTCAGCCACATGATGACATCTAATGAAATACATATCGGTAATGGCTAGGGCTACCAAATGCACATTTTTCTTTAAATTATGCATATTTTAGACAGAGCATATTTTGCGAATTTTTGTGTACTTTTGCATATTTCTAAGATTTCTGTGAATATACGAGGCATTTTGTAGGCATCGGTAGTACTGATTACAATTGATGTTGAAAAATTTATCATCTCTTTATTTATTTGACCTCTAAATTTCTGTTTGTAGCTGAGAAATTATATCTATAAAAAATAAAGAAGCCACTGTGTTATGGATGACATACAAAAAAAGAAGAACGCCAGATAGTCAAAATAAAGTAATCAAAAACGTGTTTAAACATGAGAATAATATTAAAAAATCGCTTCTGAGTGCGATCGAAATAAGATTCACAGTAGTAGCTTTCAAGTTTTTGATTTAAAAATCTTTTTCCACCATTACACTCAAAAGGCTTAAAACGTTTAAAAAGCCTTCTCACTTTGCATTCCTGGGGCATGATAACTCATAACTCCGTCGGAATGCTTTCCATTAAACCTTCTACTTGAGGAACCTGACTGATGGCATACGTTATCCGGATAGAATTGGCTTTTTATGCCGGCTGACGGCGAAGAGGCCTGATCGAATATGGAAAAGTATGGTGACTCTGATGAATTCAACTCGCTCGACTGAAATGATCCCGAGGAAGCGCGTGAGAGGCCGCCCAGCGGAGAGTTTGGCTGTAAGAAGCACTGATTCGGGACCGAGTTATGATTCTAGGTCAGGTGATAAAAAGGGGGTTTATACAAATATTTAAAAATTAATTACCCCAATTTTTCCAATAGAAATGTTAATAATCTTTGTCCTCAACTAAAGAAATCTTTAAAAGCACAAGGCTAACATTAAAAATTTCAAGATAGGTTCAACCCAATTTAAAATCAGAGTTTAGATTAAATAATCTGTGTTATTTATTCTATAAATTTAGTTGTAGTCTTGGTACTCACATTATAAATGAGATGAGAAGTAAGCTCAGAATCTAGACTATCGATCGGGTTCTTATCATTCGATCCGTAGCATTCAGACAGGACGTGGATCTCAATGTGTGGATTGTTGGTGGCCCCTGATTGGCTTTCCTTATGCTTCAACTCCTCCCCGTAGAAAGCCTCCGGTCCAATGAGTAATCGATTAGAGTCCGCATGTGAGTGCATATTCTTTATGTCGTTAAAGTTGTACAACGAAGACATTGTCGGTAAGTGGAAGCTCTCTGTGTTATTATAAGGAGGGTTTTGCATTGGATAATTTTGGTTTCCATTGGGTTGAGGATTAGAATTGTTATTAGCGGCTAATCCGTTTCCTTGATGTTGGCTGCCTGTTGGTAGCTGGCCGTTAGTATTGCCGATTGACGCTGATCCATTGGATGTTTTCTGGCTATAGAATGGAGATGCACTCTGACGGCGCATTGGAAGCATACGCAGGAAGCCTGAATTCAGATTTCGGTATCTAGATTTATAAGTGTTTAAATCATATGAATGACTCATCTAAATATAATATAAAACTAATCGTACATTTTTAATCCATCTAGAACATGTAGAAAAAATACTCATAGAAATTTGTAAAAATATATCAATGAAAATCCATTCTGATTCTCTCAATGAATACTTCAAGACTTGGAGTTTAAGTAAAAGACGAAATTCAAAAATGCACATACTTGTCATCAGATTCTCTACGAAATGGACAGTATTTGAAGTATGCAGATGTTGATGGTATTGATATCTGGGAAGAGCTGTTCTCGCATTCTGAAATGAACCCGCTACTCCTGAGTGAAGAATAGCCGCTATTCGCAACATTATATCTCGGCAAGTGCAGGAAATCTTTTAGTAATTTCGTTACATCTCCTCCAACCTTTGATTCCTGATCATTTGAGGAAGGCTTCAATTTCTCGCTGACAAAGGAAGAATAAACCAAAACCTCGTCGAATAATGAGAGAAGGTAAATTAAGAAACGTTCCACCTCGTTTATTCTCAATCCCGGTTGCAAGTAAGACTGAGGGTCGATATTCTTCAACGACTTCATTATAATGTCTGATATAGAACGTTTCTCGTCAATATTAAAATCTGGATGTAATAGGAAGGATCCAATTACTGTTTCAACATCTTGTAGGATATTATCGCTATCCAAAATCCCAAAATGCCCTTTAACTGTTAGAAGGGTAGTCAGTTGACTCATAAAGAAATTCAGTAAGTCATAGTATAGAGAATGAAGTTCTTTTGGTTTATCACATCGAAAATGACGAAAGAATGAGAGATTTGTCTTTAATAATTCGACTACTTCCATTAAATTCAACTTGACAAGAGAGACATCTTTAAGTCTTTCGTATGAATTTGAGAGCTTTATAACATCGTCTTTAGCGTCAATATAGGTTTTCAAGTAATGTTCATTAATTTGAAGACTCGAAGTGCTGACTATGTGCATCGTGAGATTAGAACAAATCATTTGTTGAATTGGACTCAACTCCATGAACCAATAGGTGAATTGATTCAGTTGAGACTTTAAGGAGAATGAGTACTCCTCAAAGAGACGTTGTTCGTTCATTTCAAGAGGTCTTGCGTTGTTTATGAATCGCTACCAATCCATCTTAAACTTTGTTGATAAAGTTGAAATATTTACACTTTGATGTTTCATTAAAATTTAGCTTATTTAAACAAAAATTGATAAAAGATTCAGTAAATTTTGTTATACGAAACTCTGCAAAATATTAATTTTCAAAAAATGCTGAAGTAATCGAGTTATACTCGAATCTTTCGATAAACTATATGAATAGACTAATACACTGTATTAGTTAGACACCATAAACTACTAAAGTAAACTATTTAATCTTCTTATGAATGTCCTTTAGTATGAGATAGTTGCACAAATAAGACATTACTTCCAAATACAACGTCATGACATTCAATCATTGTCCAATTAAATTCTATTGAGTTGCAGAACTTGTTCAAACAGCATTGAGGTAACTTGATTTTTCCTTTTATTATCTTACTGAGAATTTAATAGTTTATCAAAAATCTGAAGCAATTCTAAAATTTCAATCCATTTCAGATAATTTAAAATTATTAGGGTTCGACTAGCTCTAAGTTATAATCTTTAACTGTTATCATAAGCTTGGACATGACACCCAATAAAGAATGCTCTGAAGATTCTTCAGTATCACTAGACAAAGTTTTAGTTACTAGAATCTTATTAAACATGTTTATGTAAGCTATCTACTACTAAGTATGCACATTACACAATACATATAATTGCTTTTAAAAATAAAAACTTTCCCTAAAATTTAGGGCCTAAATTAGTCATAATATTCATAGTCTACATAAGCCTACTCATTAGTAGGTGTAGTAAGATTATTTCTTTGAGTCATGCTCAAACTAAAATTTTGCAGACTTTAGATTCCATCGTGAACTGAGATATAATAAATTTAGGGTTATTGAGAATAAATCACTTTTTTGTAAACTGAAATTCGTATTTAAATATAATAGTTCTTGAAGTTTAACCACTCTTGATACATAAGCGGTCTACAAAAGTGATAATTCCCCACTGATCTTGGTTCAAGTTAAATCTAATCAGAATAATTTGTAGTAAATATTTATTGATCAACTTCAACTGGTTGAATTTTTGACTATTACACAGGGAGGAATGAGTAACTTCTGCATCAATGGCAATAGCACCATTCAATGGAGAATTGTTTTTTATTCAAGAAAAATATTTCTTTTAATTTCATAAAATTAATGATGATACTAAAGAAAAAGTATTCGCGCCGTTCAAAGATTAACAGAATTTTTCTTATCAAATGTATGTATTGGTAATGAAATACGAGTGTCACCTTAAACTGGAATAATGTAACGCTTTTTTTTCAACTGGTTAAGGCTTATAAATTTCCATTTTCCCTTGAAAACCATTAGAAAGTCAACAATAGTATAAACAAACTTCTTAGTAACAATAGATGTCATGAATTATATAAAAACAGTGCTTATGCAATTAGGAAAGTGTAATCAGTTGCCAAAAATAAATGTAGAATCTACATTGAAGATGCATCAGTTATATGCCATGATAAATAATAATTCACCTAGCCTACGTACACCAACTGACGAGGAAAAAGATGTTTGCCCCCTCAAGGAACTAGTGTAATGGACACGAGATGTTCCTCACATCAATTATTACCTCACACAGTGAATGCTACACACTAAATTGCCATGAAATCGAATTGAGTGAGTCCCTTTAATCCTGGTTTTATGTGCGACATTTGCTTAATGACTCGTAAGGATTTTCAATTAGACATTTCCCCCACAACTCTGGCCAAAATAAAGGATTGGGAAATTCCTTGCACAACAAGCTCGTTATTAATTAGATGGATTGAACATTTTTTCGATAAGCTTACGCCTGTCTAGATTAAATTTTTCTCGGGCTCGTAAATTCAATTCTTGAAATCTGAACTTTAAACTTGTTAACTATGATAAGTTTAATGAACGTATTTTAATGACATTTCAAACAAAGCGAGAATTCACTCTAAAATGGCTCATATTCTGCTCTATTCATGATGTAATTCAGAAAATTATTACATGTCTCTGTTATGTAACAAAATATACGAGGGGGAACATGGTTTGCATAGAAAGATGGACTACAAATATTTCACGGTTTAAATGTGTTCTGAATGAAAATTTTAATTAGTTTTTTACTACGAATGATTGTGATCAGACCTTATTTTAATTATTTGAGGTATAAAGTTTAACACATCCGTATGACTTCGAAGAACATTTTAGAAGAAGGATATATTTCAACCAATTTCATCTGTCCTTCAAATGGCAAAGTTAAAGTTAACTACGTCCATTCCCTACAATGGCCAACATGAGAGTTTTTTTCTTTCAAAATTGATGTTTAATATTTTTATGCAGTTGTGATTATAAGACATGAATTTACTACCAATGAAGGTTTTTGAAAATATTTATCATTTTAACTTAATCACATGAATCATTTTCATTAGTTATTTCGATTCGTTATTTTAACCTTAGTATTGTGAAGGATAAGGCGTGAAGGAGCAAGTTTATAGCCTTGAAAGAGATATCAGTGGTGTCTGGCTATTCATTGTCATCAATTAGAAGTTGTCTAATCAATGCTGGATATCCTTTAAAATGATTTTAAATCTTCTCTAAGATACTCAAATGGAGAAAATTGATATTTGTGAACTTCATGTTTTTAGAGAGTCGAAAAAAAACTCTCAGGCCTCAGATTAGAATTTGAAAACTATTCTAATTACTCTCCTGTTCACGCTCTTTCTGATTACCCCCCCCCCACTTCTGAAGTCGGATGAGTATGAACAAACTTATCCAACTTGAATAAAAACGTTAGATTTCACGAGACTAAAGTACTCATTTCCAATCATTACTTTCTAGTTTACTTATCGCTCTTGTGATTAATCAAGTCAAGTGATACCTCGAGCGTTACATGCTCATACCAGGGTTTGAGTTCAAAGTAGTACAATTGAAATTCTTTCGCTTTTAGAAAGATTGGACTTTGGAAATTACTTTTTTTGCAATCACTCTTTGTTACCTTGATAAATTATCACTAGAGTAATTTATTAGTGATAACTTTGAGTTGAGAAGAAGAAGAGAAAAAAGCTCTTGGTAAATAATAAATGCATCAAAGTAGAAGATGTGCGTACAACCATTTGACTTGAGTAAATAGAGAAAAATCTTTAGGGGCCCTATGATCTTTACGCCTTTCATGGTTCTCTTCATGAATGTGAATACATGCTTTTCTGTATATATCTAGCCAAACATCTTGTTTAAATATTGATACGTCACAATTTTCGCGTGTAGTTGCGAGTTTTCATTCAGCTCAATCATTTATCTACTCAAAATTTACACTTGATTGTAGTAAAATATCTTGAATGAAAAATGAAAAAATAAAGATTATTATAATCTTTGTCAAGCTTGATGATGAGCAGGCCTGACGAAAAGAAAATTAAGCACATTTTATGAGTGTGTCTTAAAAAGTTATAAAAAAATACTTTTTAAGTATGAAGAATATTCTCATATTATTTCATAGCTATAATGAATAATAAAGGATTTTTTTTGTCTTTGGGCTTGTCTTATTTCTTTTGAGGTTCTCCCACTGAGAGTTTGGCGTTTTTATTGGCTTATTAGCAAATGAGTGATTTTTTAAATGTATTAAATGCATTCATTATGACTTGTCAAGTGAATCTTATAAGCATGCATGCTTACATAATTTACAATAATTGCAAAAATAAGAAATCTATTAAGCCTAATAAGTAATTAGATTGAAGAGTCAAGACTTTATCCATATAAGAAATAAATATATTAAACTTTAAAAAATAAATAATCTTTCAACAATATGCCCAAAACAATGGAATGAAAGTTTTTCTTAGAGAATCGAGGAGAAATTCTTAGACTTGAAATGTATATTAGAAGGGCCGGGCAATGTAGTCTCAAACATATTCTCTGATTCTAGCGACTGAATGCTTCCGGAACTATTCTCCCAAAATTCTTGATCCTCCATTCGTGGGGGAAGTTCGTCTAGACTGAAACAATTTCCAGAGAGATAATGCCTCTTTAAATCATCCTTTTCCTGGTAGTTTCTATTACACCTCGGACACGAGAACTGTTTGTCCCTCGAATGCAGACGTCTGTGAAGGCGTAGGTGTACGAATTGCGAGAACTTTGCTGGACATATCCGACATGAGTACGGCTTCTCTCCGTTGTGTAGTCTGAGATGTGTCTTGAGGTTACTCGTAGAGCTGAACCTCTTTCTGCAAACATTGCACTCGTGCGGCCTCTCGCCAGTGTGCACCAGGTTGTGTTTTTGCAAGTGGGCCAATTGCGTAAACCCCTTCTGACATATTGTACACCGGAATGGCCGCTCGCCAGTATGCGTGCGCAGGTGGACCTTTAGGTTTGATAGCTGGCCAAAGTTTTTGTTGCAAATGTTGCACTGATATTGCATACGGCCGTTCTTACGTTCTAGTGGGAATGGCAAGAGGCGTTGACTCTTACTCCGGCCACTCTCTAGCTGCTTTTGTTGTTGCGTATAGGTAGCGGTCTTTTCTGGAGATTGAGCTGGAATTGATAGCTGATTTTGCAGCCAGAGTATTGAAAAGATGAGTGATTTCGAGTCTAGATTTAACATTTTTTCATTTGGGAAAAAATGCTGTGACGTCGTTGAAGACTTGGAGTCTGGGGATAGGAAGGGGGATTTCTGAGGAATTTCTTCCGAAAATGAAGACGAAGAATTATTATTGTTGTTTGAATTGGTCTGTATTGGTGAGAGGAGTCTCTCGATTGAATATGCTGATCTGAGAAAATATTTTTGTTGAGACTTTATCTCAATGATTTTTTTCACAATTCTAGTGCTGTAAAAATTATGTCATCCTAATTCTCAGACATTCCAGATTTATAGAAACACGGTATACTCAATACTCAGTTTCTAATAATACTTTATCATGAAACTTGAGCTGTATTTCCCGATAAATCTCTAGGAGAAGAAGCCATGCAAATAGCAGTGTTGCTCACAAATATAGACTACACAGCTCTAAGCTATCAAAATATAAAATCATCTTCCGATTTACGCGAAAGAAATACACATCTAGGGTGAAGTATGAATTATAGTGCACTTTGCACCCTCACTCTCTGAAGGTGTAACATAAATATTACATTTAAACTTACTTTTCAAGGCTAGTTCTCTCTGTACTCTGTATGGATCTCGTATTGCCCAATAGGAAACCATCCGCGGAAATAAAAATCCGCAGCGGGCTTCCCTCTGGGATCTCTCTCATTGTCGTCAACTGATATGTGCGTTGAGATAACTCTAGAGAGTCGTCTTCTGTCCTTTGCACCGGTCTAAGCATCGTATTGCAATCGCCATCCACCACGAATTCATTCGGATACACTCTAATCGGTTGGCCTTGCAGCCAGCTCGGTATGCCATCTCTGTAATCTTCAGGGAATTGATCTAAGGTTATCTAAAGTATTTCATCTTGTTAAAAGACTTTTCAAGACCTCCCTTTTGATTACTTACGTTTTTCTTCATGTTTTGATTTATGTATTCGAGAAATTTCAAATCATCAAAGCTCATGCTTGTCACTGTAATGTTATATTGTTCTGGTATGTCGCTCTTAGCCGTGAGGATCTGTTAGAAATGAAGAGATAATTTTCTCATGCTCCAAAAGGTGTGCAATTCCTCTTTTCTCGGAGGTAATAAAATATGTTATGTCAACATTTTTACGTATCAAGCATCTTTTATTGCCCTCTTTTTGTCTCACTGTGTACCTGTTTATTCAGGCTGTTTTTATTTCTCATAATTTTACAAGGAATTATGATTAGAAACAGTTATCGTGACAGAAACACGTATCTCTGGTTATTGCCACACGAAATCCAACAAGGCTTAGAAAAACTCACATTTTCGTGATAATTTAACTCCTCGGGTACTTTTTCGAGATCCATGGAATTGGCCTTGAAATGCAAAATATCCAATTGTGTAATATGTCTGTGAACCCTTCACCTCGTTTTGTAATGACCGTTTGTAATTAAATTTCCTATTAACGGTAAAAGATTAAATAACAAGTTTATTTTCTTTTCATCCTAGCAACTGCAAGTGCATTCGAAGGAGACAAAGCGAGAGACCCACCTTGTGTAACACCACCAGTTATCGTCTGACCTTTAGTAAGAGTGAGTATCTTTCATTTGTTATTTTCTATTTGAGTTTGATGAAATTATATTTTCGCTTAACAAACGAGTTACAATCTATGTGCATATATATCTATTCCAAGCATAGACTATCGTCTGTGTGTGTGCATACATCTTATTTTCTCTCTCTAAATCTCCAGTGTTTGCATGCAAGAATTATGATTGGTGCACATCACACTACTCCATGCTATTTCAGTAGAGGAGAGAGAAACAAAGTGAAAATTCCATCGTTTTTATTTATTTATTTTCTTAATGTGTATGCGATACAAGTGAAATCGCTCATAACATTCTCTTTGCGTCTAGAGATACATTTTTGAATACCTTTGAATGAAAGAAGAGATTTGACAAAATAGATATCTTTATTGCTTGCCTGATTTAAATGAAAAATTCTTGGCTGATCTCCTAATGGAGAAATCTGTGTCAAAAGCCATATGCTCATTTGATATTCTCTGTATTTGTTGTGTGTACACATCTATTTTATTACATCAACAAATTAATTAGTATATCCTCCATATTGGTCCAATCTTGGAGAGAAGTTTTTGATTCCATTGCCTTGGATACTCGGGCAATTGACACAGGGATTTGATGCTTTTTTGTTGCTCATTACAAAATGTCATGTTCTTGTTTTTATCAATGAGACGCAAACAGAAAATCCCTCTCCTTGGAGGGGTCTATTTACTAGAGTTTCAATTATGACATCATGTCTTTCCAGATTTCTAAAAATAATCATCTAAAAAGAAATGGATCTTTAACCCCATGAAATAATAATAAATTAGAAACTCTATCTGCCTATTGTATCCCCGAGTTTGTTCAAGGCAGTCAAAGAGCACATTTTTATTTGATCAAGTTTGATCTAATTTTCGATTTACACAATTTCTATAGAAAATTAATTTCTGCACTTTGTTTCTGTTGAGGAAATTAAAACTTTTAGGCTTCACCACTATTGAACAGAAAGATTCTAAAATCTACTCACATTTTTAAACCCTTGTCCATAGATACTTTAGTAATCCTATTTTCATCGCGCAACGAGTCTTTATTCTCGAAAAGAATATTTATTTAAAAGAAAAAAAATTCAGTCATCATTTCTGCAATGAAATGCTGTGGGTAAAATTTCTCACTTTGCAATTTTCAGTTATGAGGGAAAAATACTTTTCTCAATAAAAATTTATCCAAATTCTTCCCCATTTTCTTGTGTCTTTTCCTACGTCAATCAGCAATTTTTCCTCCACATCTTTCTTCAAGCGAAACTGGCGGATTAGAAAAGGGAAGCATACCTCTCTGTTTTGCCCATTTCAAGTTCCCAATTACATGTTACATAAGGGAAATGTTGTTGCCTAGAAATTTGAGATGGAAAAAAACTTTTTTTTCAATGAGTGAAAAGTGTACATATTCTTAATTGATTGACTCAAAAATAGCCAAAAGGTAAATACCTGACCCTTGAAAAGGGTTAGCAGTTGCTCCATGAACCAGAAAATTGATATCTTCAAATACTCTCCTAGAGTGTTTTGCGGTAAAGAGAGGAAAATCTGTCAAAACACAAGGACTTTTGTAACGTTGTGAAGAGGCAACGCTTTGAGCATTCATTCAACTATCACAGCACGGAAAGTTGCATTTTAAAGTTCTCATAAAGTTTATCCATCACGAATCACTAATACACTCCCTTAATTGAAGATTGATGCAAAAACCAAGAGAAAAATACTACATTTTCTGTGTGCAATATACATAGGATGTAGAATTTGTGTTGATGTGTGGGTAGGAGTTAAAAATAATTTTCATTTAAAAATGCTATCTTTCTGCCACCAGAACACAACATAGGGGTAGAAGGAAAAATAATTCCCATTTGTTATTCTTCTTTTTTTAGCATTGCATGAGATAATTAGTTGTGGAAATTTATATCCGGTTTTTATATAAGATTTCTTTTGTAGAGAGAGAGAAAGAAGAGAATGGTTTCATTTTTACTATTGATTAATTTCATTGAATAAGAAAACTGATTTCACCCTATTCATTGAGTACGCCTTTCTCAGATAATGTTTGGCTCAATTCTAAATTGGTCTCAAAAGTTACTTGGCGGATTACGTTTTTAATCATGAATCTTGAGCCAAATAGAAATTCAACTGTTTCTTTGGGGATTACTAACAAACCAAAGTTGAGCTTAAATCCAACCCTTCATGGCTTATTAACCACGTCAGTGGGAAACTCGCTCGGAGTGCTGAGCAAGAAGAATAGTTGGAGTAGGAAAAGATTTCCCTTTTATTTCTAATAAAACTCCCCTTGTATAACTTAATCCTAATGCGAAAAGGGCACTCACTACCAGCAATATTCCTACCAAACCTTAAATAATCAGAATCGTATTCGCAATAACCATTGTTTGACTTTTGCAACATGTCTGTTCGTGTTACCTAAACGAAATGACAGTTTTTCTTATTCATTCACCTAATCTGAATCCGCATTTTAGCGTTTCCCACAAAACTATTGCTTCATGGTTTTTAAAATTGAGATTTCTCCTTCCATGGTAGGCTTGTTTTGAAAAATTTAAAACTAAACCAAATCACCAATTTAAAATGATGACTTTTATGTATTCTCAATGTTTTGCTTTAAATTCATTCAAATCCATATTACTACGGCAAGTTCATTCAAAGACAAGATAACAATTTTGATTAAGCAACATGAGTCAAGTTATAATAATATGGATTAATAGAGTTATCCTAAGCTGTGGGACTCCTTTAATAAGTAAACTTTTTTGGATTTCCCATGTAGATTATCGTCTCCTAATTCATATTCTCCGTACTAGTTTACATTCCGAAAAAGGCTTCGTTTAAAATAAGAATAACTTAATATTTAAATTGCACGGATATTCTTTTTGCTTGGATACTGCGTATCCGGAGCATGAAAATCCCCTATTTTTCTATAATTTCAATTTAAATTGAATAATTTTTTTAATTTAATAGTTCTTCGGAAAACTATGAATGAATTTTGACAACAATCATACTACAATTTAAAACGTATTCAAATTCATTCAGTGTTTTAGATTAACAGTTTTTCTTTCGGAGAATAAGAATACTGGATTTAATCATGCTCCTTCACGCGGTGTCTAAGCAAAAACCTAACTCGCGCAATTCAAATGTGCTCTGATCTTATCCTCAGCGATGACTTTTTCGGAATGAAAACTAGTAGCTTTGATAGTTTTTACTAGTTATACACAGAATATGAATCAAGAGACGATAATCTACACTGGAGTTCCGAAACATTTCACAAATGATAGTCACTGGTTCACTAAGGGTTAATGATGCTATAGATAAAAAGTTAATATGATCTCATCTTGATGAGTAGTTCCTTCTAATCACATTGTGAGAACATGACTTCTTGGAAATGGGAGAGAAATCACCAGATTGTTTGAAAATATTGTAACAAAAACGATTTCTCAAAAGCTCATACAGTAGAATAGGGAAGGAATTCTCTTTCCTCCCCTTATCCACCCTCACTTCCATTCACATTACTCGTGCGTGTGTACATGTTGAGGAGAAAATGAAATCTTTGGATTAATATAAATCAAAATTTCTCCCTACTTTCCAGTGGGAACTGAAACTCCCTTTCATTCTTATCAGGGGAGTTTCTTTTTTTCATTCATTTATCTAGAATAAATATTTGCTATCATCCTTCGTTGTGTATGGGGAAATCAATGTTTTCTTTCTCTGATTTCTCCATCAAATTCGATTTTCTTTCGATTGCTTCTCAAAGAAATTAGCAAAAAAAAAAATTCTTAAAACAGCCTTTTTAAGATAGGTTATGAGTAGGGCTACCCAAAATATGCTCTCTTTCCAGAAAAATATGCACAGTAATCTTAGAAATATGCAAAAATTAACTTTTTACCAAAAACACGTATTTTTTTCTTAAAATATGAAAAATAGGATAATTTTTTGTCGAAAATAAGCATAAATTAGAAAAAATATGTGTTTGCTAGCCCTAGTTATGATGCAAAATGCAATGCTTTTTAAAATTTCTCTATTAAAAAGGTTTTCTGTGATAATAAGCTTCTGGACTAATTTTTTCATCTTCTATTCTAGAAATCTTGGTTGTACCATTTTCTCGATCCGCTTAGAGATGTCTGAACCATTAGATGTGAATTTGAGATTCTAAATCTTTTCGAGTTGACTTAGTTATTTTCGACATTTGAGAAAAAGGAAATTCTAGGAACAGACCAGTGAGAAAAGACCGAAACTCAATCAGAAGTTTAGTTATGATGAAAATAAAGTCTTACTAACGAATTTTCTTCTCTATTTTTAAGCTTCCTGATTCAGGAAAAAAATCCATTTTAGTCCATTGGTTAGCCCTAGCTATAAGAATAAGCCAATACGAAAAATTTGCTGTGGCAATTTGATAAATCATCAAAACTAAAAATCCAATTTCAACTTATATATTCTAATGATCTTGTAACCACGAGATTACGCAAGAGTTCAAGTCCTTTCAAGTACCTTCTTGATTAGAGTAGAAAATCAAATAAAAATCCACCGCTCCCTTTCATCTCACCAATTTGTTGTTGAGGCTCCCGGTATTGTTACGCAAAGAAGAATTGATTTTACGCCCAATTAATCTTCAAGAGATGTATTGAAAAAATCTATATAATTCCTCAGTAAACATTTGTGATCAATTGATGAAGATGCTGCTGTATTCATGCATTGTTGTCATGGATGTTTGCTAGTGAAAGATGTGACCAAAGTAACGTTGCGGTAAATAATTAGTTCAATCTTTTTCAAACTCGAGTGCATCTTAATGAAGAAAAAACAAATTTAATTTTAATCACCACTTGCATTCTGTTAAGATTTGAGGTTTTTCTCTCTCTCTCTCTCTTTGATGATTCAAATTTATCTCGGATTGCTAGCAAATGTATTACAAGTCAAAGTCCGTAAAAATTAAAACTTGGCTGCTCTGAGGATTCAAAAAAAGTACACTTTCAATATGTTTGTAGAAATATAGTAAAAGTTGTGTGAAAATATTCATTCGTGAATGAATTGCGTAAAGATGAATTCATCTAGATTTTTCCATCTTGTCAAATGGCAAATTAATATAGTTGCCAACAGTTTTATCTAATGATGTACGGCCGCTATCAGCCAGCATTTGTCGAGAGTAGACCGGGTACAAGATGAAATTTGGTAATATTTTAGTTTTTACTTTGACAATGCCTTTCTTAATAAATTGCATTATGATGTCAACAGTTATTCACGAATCATTTAATCTTTACGAGTTATTGCATTTTGCCTCTTCTTCTCGATACAAATTACATTGTTGCCTAGAACACTTAAACACTCGTAAACATACACACTTGAGTAATAAATAAGGATCAAATTGATCGTCAGAGATGGTTGATTAAATCTAATGAGCTATATGCTAGAATAGTTTAAATCTCGATGAATCAAAAACCACGAGTGAGAATGATATTAGATATATTTGACAAGTCTTACTCGTGAGTAATATCATTTGAATTATTTCTATATCTTCTAAAATATATCTTGGTGTAACACTTCAAGTGTTGAAATTATCAAAGAGTTCATCTGATAATGTACACTAATGTAATTCAATGTTAGTTGATACTTATTTTTCCTTGCATATATTAGGTCGTTCATAAAGTAATTGCGTTTTTCGTAATGTGCATTTTCTCAGGTATTTTTCACCCCCTTGTAATTTTCTCACGATATCGAGTAATAGCTCTTTAGAAAGGCAATACGTTTTTCTATCAGAAGTTTAAAATTCTGACTAAACTTATCATTTCAATCACTTTTTATTCAATGTTGAAGTGTGAAACACCAAACCTAAATTTCAGAGAGATTATGCTTTATCTTTTCAAAAAGCAGTTCAATGCCACAAATGCAGCAAAAGAAATTTGTGAGACGTTTTGAGAGTGTTCAGTAAGCACTAGAACTGTTCAAATTTGGTTTTGTAAATTTAGAAATGGAGATTTTAGCCTGCAAAATGCTCCCAAATCAGGAAGGCCTAGTCTCGAAATAAACAGCGCTCTAAGCAACATTTTAGATGAAAATCCACGGAGAACCATTCGAGATATCGCCCAGGATATTGGTTGTTCTATTGGAGCAACTTTTAACCACATCAAAATCTTGGGATATGTGAATAAACTCGATTATTGGGTTTGTCCCATGCTCTTCTCTGCTCGAAAAGCACAGACAAACTTAATTTTTGAATAGGATTGTAACTTGTGATGAGAAATGGATTCTCTACACGAATAAATCTTGGCAACTTCCATCTGATCCTCCTCTATCTTCACCTAAACCAACGACTTATCAAAAAGAAGATTATGCTCTGCGTCTGGTGGGATATCAGGGGCTTAATCTACTATGAGCTACTCCAAAATGGGATTAAAATCAACTCTGACGTCTGTTGTAATCAGCCTTTTGG
>KL566762.1:2309-17847 GCA_000715275.1 Gyrodactylus salaris
AAATTGTGTTGACATATGTTAGGCAAATATCTGTCTCTTAATAAAACTTGACGGTTTAGGAAACATTTTAGTTGTTAGGAAAATTAAAATAGAGTAGATCGGTTTTTGAGTCCTGTAGAGTAGATGGTGTATTTATTTTTTGTTTGAATTGAGTTTCATAGCCGAGTCTAACTCTCTTCGGGTTCACATGAGGGGTTATAATGGGGAAAAGGGTTTGAAACTATTTAACAAGGTAAACTCATTTCGAGGAGGAAGTATGCCTGAATTATGTCTTTTGTAATTGATAATGACTCATTAATTAGTTATGCTACTTTAAGCAGACTCACAGAATTCTTGTGAGAATAATCGACATATTTCAATAAACTGAACCATGCCAACATCGCTCCGAGTCCAATAAAGTACGAGCAGGATTTAAAGTTGTTCAGAATCTAAGAAATGAAAAATTGGCCATGATAATTAACACAAGGTTATATTTATTAAACTTCAGTCATGTTAAGTGTAATGCCAGACCGATGTGCATTTTTCAGATGATATTTTAAAACTAATTTTTAGTAAAGAATAAAAAAGAATTTCATGATTATACTCGCCAATTCTTGTCAGACCTTTACATCTGCTAACAATAAATAGAGAAAATAAGAGTACATATTCAACCAAAGATTATAGGGGTACCTCGAGCGCCACTTCTGGAGTCCATAGTCTCCCTAGAAAAAGGTTGCTCGGAAAGTCGTTACATTATTAAAGCATGAAATGAAATCTCGTGTGAAAGTTTATTTTTTCATAAATAATTTCTATTAATTTCGACAACGCTTTTCCAACGTTGAGGTAGCTTTTGGATGTCTTTACGCCTAAATTTCTCGGCAAAATACTGTTTTCCAATTTCAACAAGGTGGTTCTGAAGATTTTGGAATAAGTAAAAATCTGAAGGCCCAATTCATTATATTGACAATCCTGGTCGTCACAATACCTATATTTCAAGGATTTTTACTTGGGTCTGGGGGCGATCGACAGGACGTTTCGAAGGTGGGAAAATCACCTTCTTCTTCAGTTGTCTACTCTGACTAGGGTGTGCTAAAATCGATTGTGCAGTCATTTCCCTTTTTTCGCTGATTCAATGAAATTACCTAATAATGTAATATAATAACCTAACTTGGTTCATGAGATATATTTTTGATATTTCATGCCTTTCAGAGTTCGATTTTAGCTTGAAATTTTGCATTTTTTTAAATAATGATTCATCTTTTAAACAGCTCCGAAAGGTTGAAACCTTTTTACATGATTTTTCATGGGTATCAAATATTTCTGATACATTAATAAAATAAAAAATTACCTCAGATTCAATATTCAGCTTTACCAAAGATCCAGTGAAAATGAGGAAATCCCCAGTGATGATCAGCAGGTACCACTTGGAAATGAATTCACTGATGGAGCTATTCAACTTTTCGTGAAGGAACTTGTCAAAGTACTCACTTGTGACAAAGTAGAACTTGATGCCCCGATATAAGCCCCTGATGCACAAGATCATTGAAAGAATTGACAAAATGGTGTTTATTATATCAAGTGCATTAGAGAGACGCTTACGGAACTTGTCAGTGCTATGGACTGAGCTCATGCCATTGACGATAGGACACCTTGACGGATAGAATTCACTCTCAATGTAGGGAAGGACGCGACTGTTTGTGAAGCTCTTGTCGAACGATATTCGCACGTTGAACGAGTAGCAGGCCATGTAGGAGAACCAGAAGGAGTGCACTACGATTGGTGAGTCGATGACAAAATGAAATTTCAGCATTTCAAAGCTAGAAAGTTAGAAGGGCGATTTACTCTACAGGATTGAAGTTGAGGCTTTTCTCACTCAAAAAGAATATAATGTTTTCTGGGGAGATCTCCTGGCTTGAACAGTCTGCAAGATCAATGTTGACGCATACTATTTCTATGATGTCCTCGATGGGGACGTTTTCTTTTAATAATTCTGAGGATTTGGTTAGGCAGACTTTGACAACTTTGCCATGACTACGAGTCGTGAAACCGCCAACAGATATTTGCTCAGTGTTGTTGAACTAAAGAGGAAGAAACATGAAAGAATTTTATCGTAATCCTTTCTTTCTATTTTTTGAAAGAAAATATCTCAAGAGCATTGATCAAAGCCTTGGAAACTTGTTATTTGATTTTCTCATTCATTCAGATTTTCACACTTCAACACTTTTGAACAAACGAGTCTACAATTTTATATGAATGACTAATGAGAACCAATCATATCAAACCAAGCTTAGGGAAGATATTCCATTTCTGCTTCATAGCACTCAACTTGATGTAAATGCGTTTATCAATTCTCTAAAGAATTTGAGATGCCTAGGGGAAAATTATAATTCAAATACGGTTTTCTAATTAGCTAACGAGTTGAAAAAATACCTAGTAATCGTTAACAAAAATTTCTTATAGGTTAAGAGTAAAAGCGACACTACCAAAATATCAACATCTATTTCAAAATCCCTTTTCTCTGACAGCAGAAAAAACTTTTTCACAAATTTTAGAGAACATTATAATTTCCAACAAATGCTCATATTTTTTGCCTATTTTGACAAGGATCATTATAGACTTGCTTATCTATCCATCGGGATTCTATGACAACTTTTCAAAAAGTTAAACATTTTCAATTTACGATTATCATTAATCGTGTCAAATCTTTCGAGAAACAACATGAGATTAAACCAAGTTGAAAATAATTAGAAATAAATTTAACCGTTCTTTTAATTCTGCTGTTTCTAATTGATAACTGATTCAACTAAATTTGTTGTGGTAAGGTCAAGACTTGACGCTAAACCTGGGTTCCAACACACCATTTCATGATATGTATTACAAATACATAAATGTTTAATAAAGCATAAAAAATAGGGAAGAATTACTTGATTTAGAGAGTAGGAAATTCCATTTAGTAACTGATCCTGAGTGTAAAAGGCGTAGCTACCACTGCTCGGTGGATACGGCAGCGTTTCATACCCTGGTTCCCAATTTTTCAAGTAAAGATTTTCAAATGAAAGATGCGAATTAGAGCCATAGTGTATAAATTGTGCAAGAACTGAACCGAAAATCACCAATTGAATGGTGACTATGATTACTTTAAGGATTTGTATCACAAATTTAATAGGGAATTTGGCATTTTTGGAAAAATACTTTTCAAACGAAGGCATGAAGAAGATTTTGAGTTTTTTCTTCAACCATACGTCAACCAAATCATCGGAAACCAAATTTGTAGACATTTAAGAAAGAAATGGTTGAAACCCAGAATTTTCTTCAATTAAATTTTCGAACCACTAAAACACAATTCTTAATTTACTTGGGAAAATCTGAATTTAAATGTGTGGTCAGTTTAAGATTATGATTGTAAAAGATGAACAAAGATGCAGGATAGTCGTAAGCACATCATTCTTTATTTTAGTTATAAATCCACAAGAGCAAGAACGCCTAGAGAATATTAGGAAGGAGAAGAAAGAACTCTATCAAAAGATTGATGTAATTTTATTGTTTAATTAATCTTTTTCTTTAGCTCCTAAATTCCGAATTAAAGGATATCACAAATAAACTCGACATTCTTTGCATTCCAAGAGATGAGTGAGTATGCTTCTTCTTACAATTTCTCTTTTAGTCAAGATCCTTTGTTGTTTCGTAAGAAAAATGCGATTAAAATGTTCAAATCCAACCCGAAATCAGCAATAGAATTTCTCACTGTTCATGGAATTATCGATGGATCTCCCGAGTCAGTTGCCAATATATTCATTGAAGAGAATGATCACTTGTGTAAAACAACCATTGGAGATTTCATTGGCGAAGTGTAAATCAAAAATTATTCATATTTCCCTCCTAGATCCAAAGAGTTCAACCTCCAAGTCCTGAAGCATTTCGTCAAAAATCAAAACTTTTTCGGCGTCAACTTTGTTAGTGCCCTCAGAAACTTTTTAACAACCTTCAATCTCCCTGGTGAAAGCCAAAAGATTGACAAAATCCTCCAGACATTTTCCAAGGTCTACCATGAACACAATCCGAGCATTTTCATGTCATCTGGTTAGTTGATAAACCTTTTATTTAAATCAATTAATTTCTGATAAACAAAAGTAACCAACGTTATATATTTCCCTCAGATGATGCATACATTCTATCATATGCAGCAATAATGTTAAATACGACACTTTACAATGAAAATGTCAAGTCACAGCCGAATAGCCTTGCAGATGAGGAGTATTTCGTGAAAACTATGCTCAATTATGATGAAACAACTCAGTTGTCCGAAGAAATTGTCAGGGTGAGACTCTCTTTGACATATTTAATATGTTAACCCAATATTTACCAAGAAAATTGTGTGAGACTTTTCCCTTCTTCTTGGATTTCCTTATCGTATCCAACAAAGTGAAATATCAAAGACCACGATTCATAGCGTCTGATTGGTTACTTTTGAGAAAAGAAATTAATTATATCACAACCCTTTAGATGACATATCATGATATTAAAACGAAGCCTATCCGACCAAATCAAGGCAAGCAGATAACACTGGGCTCATTACAATACGGGCAGAGTGTGATGGACGGGTTTCTATCCAAAATATGTAAGCAATGACATTTTATCATCTTCCACTCAGTGTATCTTACTTGAGACTTTGTCCCTTAGCTGGCCCCGTCAAAACATGGAAAAAGCGATGGTTTGTTCTCACCGATACATCCCTGTTATGCTTCATTAATTCTGAAGTGAGTGAATTATAAAAATTGTACTGAATTTCTTTGTACATGTGGCCATCATAAAAATGTCAAGGTGTTTCCAATATTCTACCTCCCAAATGTAAATTTGTTTTAAACTTCTTTTTTTCTCAAGGCGTTGCGATTTCGTTCTAATTACAGAAAATAATTTTTGTTTCCTAGCAAAGAGTGAACCAATCAAAGGGTGTGATATCCCTAGAGAACGCCCAAGTTACTCTGGTCAACAATGACCGTGGCAAGGAGTTCGCCTTCAACCTCACTCTCGGCTCTCTCCCATCGACCTCCTCGTCGCCTCCCTCAAATTCTCCGAAACACAGTTCAGGTGGGTATTATCATGTAATTTTCACCTCCCACCAATGTACTCTCAGCCCCCCCCCCACTTAAACCACACATACACAGTCACTAGGATGTGCATGTTGACACCTTGTTGGGTACAAGACTTTTATTGTGTTTTTTTACAATACTTGAAGCAAGTATATTCCTATAGTCATGGGAAATAGCTTAATTCATTACAATATAAGGTGTCAAATTTTCTTTCCAAGTGAATGGTTTTTATTATTCTTTTTATTTCTCCTGAGTTGACTGAGATAAATTTTATTTAAACAATGTACATTCCTTTTGTTGTTTGTTTAAACTATGAAAATGCGATAATTTTTCTTCTAGCTATCAGGGGAAGAATTGAATATTTCGATAATAAATACTTGTAGAGAAAAACCAATCAGAATTATAGTTTGGAGTAGAAATAATAATTTTTTTAAGACCAGAAAAATGTTGTTTTGAATCAATATTTAATTAGAATTTAAAAATTCTCAATAATAAACATGACTTTTTGGAATTGACCAACTTTTGATTATGTAAAACACAAGGAAGCGCTCTATTATTAGCTTCTGTTTTTAATTAATAATAATTATAATCTGGATTTCTTTTTATATTTAAGGCTTGATTTTTTAAATGTACTACTCATAAGTAAATATTCAATTTATATGCAGAAAAGACAAAAATAGAGTAATTTTGCTAATTTATTTAGAAAATTTGTCATTTTCCCTAATTCCCTAATTATTATAGAATTACCCAAACTTTGACATTCATCTCACAAGGGAAATGTACTAGCATCTCCAAAATAAGATTTAGTGCACATCTGAGGTTAAGGTTTTCCTAGATTAAATCAAAAATCTTGCTTCCCTATCTAAATAAAAATGTCTTCACTTTACAAATTCTCTTGAAACAATTTAACGATCAGGACCATGTTTAGAAGTGGCTCCTATCTGGTTCTAGACAAAAATGAGCCCGCTAGTCAACAGGGTGGTAATAACAAGCCTACTATAAATATTAGGGATAGTCAAAAATATAGAAAATTTGTGTACATTTTCTCAGACAGCCAAATATCTAATTTTTCTGACTTTTTTAAAATTTAAAACGTTTTTTAAAATCACATTTATAAAATGCCTATATTATTCATTGAATAGTATTCAATCAGCTATTCTTAATAGATCATAAATATGTAAAAATAAATTCTAATCATACATTATAGCATTGAAGTAAATTTTGTTTAACTGTATCAGAACGTTATTTTTGGAACAAATTATTTGGATCGGGTTTCTCAATTCTTCACGACGATTTTAAAATACGTGTTTTTGTACATTGAAAAACTTGGAAAAAATAACTCCTAATATTTTTAGCTTTAATTCAACAGATTTATTTTCGCTCAGTTGTTGGGTTAAAGTCATTTTTGGCATATTTTTGGTTGCACTGCTAATTAGTAACTCTAAAAATCCCTGAAATAATGCATATTTCAGTCATTTATTAACAGCTCGATAGCAGAAAAAACATGTTTTTACATGGTCAAATAA
Organism: Gyrodactylus salaris; assembly: GCA_000715275.1. Taxonomy (NCBI): domain Eukaryota; kingdom Metazoa; phylum Platyhelminthes; class Monogenea; order Gyrodactylidea; family Gyrodactylidae; genus Gyrodactylus; species Gyrodactylus salaris. Next base: position 8,905 of record KL566762.1, read on the forward strand.
TTCAAGTTTGAGGAACTGAAAAAAATTATATTAAAAAAAAAATATTTCTATCATAGTTCCAAGAAACCATCATTGGTATCCTGGGTTAAACACACCTGAAGCGTTTTTGATGATTGAAAAAAAGAATGAGATTTATTGATTGAGCACGTATGAATGAAAAGGTGTACTCTTAGCACAACCCTAGTAGCCACACAACATTAAATCAAATATCAATGTTGTGACCAAAGTACTAACTCTTACACTTCTTCCATCATTACACTGCATTCAATGGCTTTCGATTATCATCTCCTCTTCAAGATTCATACTCGACTGGTCGAGTAAAAAAGAAAATATTTGCTTTTTTTGTCTGTCTTGGTGTTTCTAGAGACTGTTAATAGACAATCGGTGGACTTTTTCTCTATTGGTTTTCATTAAAACTACTCGCAAGTATATTTTAATTTTGATTTCCACAATCGACCTTTTATTATTCGTGACGTTATAAAAAGTTGTCTGAAAATCTTTAGACTGAAGTAGGAAAATGCCTTTTTTGAAGATTTTACAAATTTAGACACCATTGCATCCCTTCTTTTCTAAAGATATCACTGTACGTGCGTATGAATAACAAATTTTAGAACAAATCAGATCAAACTAAGCAAAATACATTTTTATTAGTTTATACTTTGACAAAGTCCTTAAGATGGCTGCAGGTGTAAAAAGAACACCTCAAAAAATCATATTTTCTTAAATCAGAATTATTTAAACTTTCACTTTTCATGAACTTTATCACCTGAAAACAGCTACAAAAACTTTATTTTTCCTTCCTTTACTTGCCTTTTCGATAAAAAAATCATTTCTGCATATTATTTGTAAAAATATTCCCTTTTCTGGTAGCAATGAGAAACGATTTTCTCAAAATTACGAGCAAAATTTTCATTTGATCAATTTTTGTCTTTTTTCGTGCATGTAAAATGAATAATATTTAATTTCTTAAGGACCTATATTTAAATTTTACTTTTAAGCAGATTTAATTAAGAAAAGGTTTTAATTTATTCAATCCTTTTTTCAGATTCTCATCACAATCCAACTGCAGTCAGATCTGACTCCAACCATTCAATCAACACAGCAGCCAGTCTGAATTCGAATATATTTTCAAGTGAGTATTTATTTGCAAAGCTGTTCAACTCAATATCTCTCAGTTAAAAATGAGGGAAAAGCTTTTGATCAATTCTTAGTGTAACCAAGGGGAATTACAATTTTTCTAGTAATCAGCACGAATAATGAGTTATTGAACCGAAAATAAAAATTTGCGATCAGACTTTATTCGTGTCTAAAGCAGTGAAGATCATGTTTTCCCCCTCCACAATCCAGGCATTTGGAACTGTTTACTGTATACAAGATGAAATCATACAATTTTTGTAATAATCTTTTCACAATCGTAGTATTTTTTTAATTCATTCAAGAAAAAATATTTCATTGATAAAACAATACTATTCAATTTCACACATTTCACTGAAAGTTTTTCTCTCAATTTATAATTTTATGTAGAATTAAATAATTTGAGCTCCTCATTTCAATCTAGCCTTGGCATGCTTGAAAATAACCACCACTTTGGGAAGAGGTAAAGATACAAAACACTCCCTTTCCACTTTTCTGTTTTTTTTCTGGGGATTAAATTGAAATCATTCTTCCTAAAAAAGGGAAAGCCTGGTGAAAGCCTAGATATTTAAAAGTTTTTTTGTTCATTTTAATATCCCATGTCATATGACCCAAAGTAAGTTCTTTACAAAACATGAGGGGGCTCTATATCAGTGCGTACTTTTCAAATAGAAATGTATAGTTAAGAAGTTATTGATCAAATATGTTCATCTCTTAAGAATGAGTCGTTAGTTCTATCATTTGAACTCAAAATAATAGACAGGCCATATCGAACTGCGGACAGGGATAGACAAATCTACACATCTTTTGACCTTGTTATTTTAAAGTTGAACGGTCGACCTTTAATTCTGCGTTATTACGCGTTAGTCAATTCAAAAATAATTGAATAATTCAATCAGTAATTGCCCAGAATACTCTCGAAATTAATTTTTTAAACTCTTAACCTTGATGACTATCACTTGATAAAACAAAACGCTTTTTTATGTGAAACAAAGTTTAACCTATTTTCTTCTAATCTCATTCGATTGAATTTTAAAACTACATCAATTAATCTGATTCATAATTTTTGTGTAAAGAAGATGTATATTTCTACCAAAATCTTCAGTTCTTCCAAGGTTTAAAGTTTTTATAATAATATCAAATTTTGAAATTTTGTTTGAATTCTTCAAATTTGTTTAAAAAATAGATAAATTGAAAGAAAACTTTCAATTTGGCCATCGTGCTTCTAGGTCACTATCTAACCCAAAATTAATCTGATGTTTGTATCCCATGTCTGATTCAACCACATTATACATTGAATAAATACCATTCAATAAATGTCATCTTGGCCTAAGCTTCAAAAAATTCGTTAATTGTAGACCACTTCAAATGAGCTCCTCAATCGGTGTACCACACAACATTAAAGGACAATAAGTCTGCAACTTTTCAAGATTTCTATGAAATTATTTTTGCCTTTGCATTGGAGGGGTGGAAATTTTTCATAACAATTCATGGGATACATCATTGTACATTATCTTAAAATATAAGTATAATTGATTCTGACATGAGAAGGTGGAGTGTCATAATGTGCCATGGCATACTAATTATCGTCAATAATAATAGAAATTAATTGGTATACAAAACTACCCATATTGCTTTTCTCTCGAAAAGTGGATTATTTTCGATAATTATTCTAATTCATCTTAAAGTTTTGATAAAGAGTCATAAAATCTCAATTGCTTTTGACGGCTATTAAAAAAGTAATTAACGATCAAATTAACATACAAATGTATACCGGGATGGTTCAAGTGTTGGATCAAAAGATATCAAAATTAACCATTTTTCTATTTTCAATCCGGAAATTATAGGGAAATGATTCTGGCTTTCGTTGCAAAAAAAACAATTGTGACGCCAGCAGAATCGCATATCTTTCTACTTGGGCCACTATCCCTTAGGAGGATTAAAACATGATAATATTCTTACAAATGTTTTTCAAAAAGATTGATGGAGCAATTAAAATGACAATTTGAATGAAAGAGAGTAGAATGAAATTGATTAATTTCTCTAATTTCACATTCGAAAATCGATTACTTCCAAGTCTACTACTCTCTCAGTGAAAGTGACCATTAATTCTGCTCTCACATATGGGGGTGCTAATGTATCATGGGAATTGAAAACCTATAATTACCAAAGAACTTTTCTCATTAAAAAAAGGTGCTATCTAGTTATACTTTGGGCTGTGAAATCTTTCAAGACGAATTTCATGTCAAATTTTAAAGAAAAATAAAAAATCAATTATTTTCAATGATAAAGTTTCAAATTTGCGTGAAGAAGGAAATCAAATAAATGGGAAACAACTAAATTACCTAAATTAGTCTCAAGAGCTTTTAGAAATAACAACTCGACCGATTTCTTTCCTTTTTCTAACACTTGACGTATTTCACTTATGAACGTTTTTGTTTCAATAACTAAGCAATTTTTCATACTTGGGTACGCACTGAATTCTGAAATAAAAATTTCATTAAAATCTTTCACGGGGTGTTTGATACGAGTCATCTCTTTATTGGTTAAAATTTGGCAAATTTCTAAAAATCACTTTAAAAGTATACTTGGTCATACAGATTGAATCGAACTCACCCTAGTTACTAGGCTTGTAGGAGGCTTAATATTCAGCAAGGAAACCAGAGAGTCTCAAAAGTATTTGCCTTATCTTTCGAGTTAGTTTAATTGTGTGCGTCATCCGTGTAGTCCTTTAAAGAGACTATTGAAAACATTTTTATTGAGAAGAAATGTCTCTCTGGGCTTAATATAAATGTTTAGTGTCTACTTATGAGTATTTTTTTTAAAATTCATCATTGACTAAACATGTCATACTCATTACTCATATATTACACCAAGAGTTAATTAATCCAACCACTCTTCTAGATCACACCAACGCTCAGAACCCACAAGTCTGGCGCCTAGCGGCGAATAGCCTCGAGGAGCGTGACACCTGGATCACCGAGATCAACTCAGTCATCACAAATCTACGCACGAATCGGACCTGCTTTGAATTCCTCAACAACGACTCCTTCGACAAGATCAACACGCAATACCAACTAGTGACGTCGATCATGCCAGAGACCGCGGCCAGCAATGGTGTCGATGAAATCTGCCCTAGCGCTGTTAACGCAGGCTACTTGAAGAACCTTAGTACGACCATTGTCGGCATAACCGATCCCATTCCCCGGCGTCGTTCAAACAATAATAATTGATCCCCCCAACCCCTAATTCCCGTACCTCCTATTATTCATCAATTGTGATCTACAACTAATAAACGTTAAATTAATTTTTTCATTCCTTCCTCTAGTAATTCATTTCCTTTTTCACTTCTCACACACACACACACACACACACGTTAAAACAACTTTGAATGAAATGTGTAACATTCCTTGAACAAAACACGATTGTACATATAACTAATATTTTGTCATGCCTTTTTTTCTTATAGAAATGTGAGATTTTTCGACATTTATTTAACCAAATATTACACTTGAATATCTAGCGCAAAAGATGACGAGATGATGAGAGACATGTAGAGATATTACCCACGAGAGAGAAACTTTGATCGACATGACTTTTGAGTGCTACTCAGAAAATGTATATCCATTTAAAACCTCCCTTTTAATGCAATCAATTTTTTTCTATTTTGTTGTTTATTGAAAAAGAGAGAATTTCCTCTCTAAAGATTGATAAAAATACAGTAAATAATTTTTAAACATGTGAAGATGAACTTTTATTTCCTCCTTCAAACTCATTTCTTTGGTACAAATATAATATTTCTTCATCATAGGTTGATAAGTCACTGCTCAGAGCAGCCTCTCACTTGCAAAGGACAATTTCGAGTCATTACTCAAGTGACCTGAGAAGCCAGTCGTTGGCGCTATATAAAAAGTGCTTCAAGGTCGCAAGAGAGTGGAATGTGGAAACGAATTCGCCGATGGAAAATAAAAGTGACAGTGATTACATCAGAGAAGAGACCAGAAGGCTCTATCGCCAGAATAAAATGATCACAAATCCTGAAACTGTCAAGGTGAATTTATATTTTTGTTAAATGATTAGAATTCAGAAAATGAAAAAATTCCAATCTCCTAAAGATTTTTATTTTGCGTTAGAAATATATATGATGCAGAGTATTTTTAATTGGGTTTCTTCTTTTACAACTGTCAACTTGCTTCATGCCATCATCTATGTCTCAAAGAATTCCTTTTATGATCTATTGATTACTTTTGATCAAGAGATGCGTATTTTTGGAGATGATGCAAATCTGAATTTCTCAGGATACGTTGTTACACAACGACTCATTTTTATTTATGATTTGGAAATTGAGTCTTTCTTTATGCAATTTTCTCTTACAAGATTAGAGATAATTCTCTCCTAAAGGTTGCATAAAATTAAAATATAATTTGGGTACTAATTGAGGAATTTAGCAGTAATTAATTCTCTTTTTATCAGTTTTCAAGAGTGGAAGAAACGATTATAAACCGATAATTTTATATTTAGAGGACAGAAAAGTTTTTTTTTCGTTAAAAAAATTGAATAAAAGTTTTTTTCCAAACACACCAAGAACTCTTGAGTAAGAAGAATAATGAAATTGCCTCTGGTAGCTCTATTCATCACCCTTATTTACTACTCAGAAGTAGGCATATGCATTATATTCAAATTTATTGAGTAAAAATTAATCGCATGTTTTTTGCTCAGAATTTCGTAGTAAAATTACAGTCTTTTGTGTTTTCCAACGTTCAATTCAACTGTAATTTGCCGCGATATGTTTTTCCTTTGATACTCAATGGTAATAGTCTCTGAACTAGTGTTGAATCATTCTCTTTGACCCATTTTTCAATTTTTTTTGTCCTATTAATCGTTTAAATCTGAAAGTAGAATTTTTTGTTGGGTAATAGGCCCCTGCTAATTGAATTTTTTTTATCCAGATCTCACAGTTTTGAGAAATATAGAGGATGCTGAATAGTATTAACTGAATACTGATTTTTTATAAGCACTACTCATGAGTAGAAAACACTTCCTTTTAGATAGAGCTGTGATTAATCCCTTTTTCGTCCGATTTAAAAAAATAGTTTTTGATTATCTCTGAATAGGGGAACAATCCACTACACCATCCCTCCAAAATAGTTGATCAAATCTAATTTTTTAACCATTTATTTACTTATGAATAGTGCTTATCCAAAAGATAATTGAGTTTATTCGAACTCGTATTCAGCATCCTCAAAACTCTGAGATCTGCAATCAGCAGTGGCCTATTCTGCAGATACTGTAGTGGCACATTATCTGATGATTTTTATTTCTTGTGTAATTTAAAACCACGTTTCAGTGTAAAATTCTAGTGCTTGAAAGTGAAATGATCCAACTTTTGTGCATTTAAAATGAATTTGCATAAATCTCTGATTCGGGTTTGAATCAATTCTGTAATGTCCTCCTGGATGCTTTGTAGCTGAAACTATAAATTCCCTTTTTTGAATCTTCGACATGAGGCGTCAAATTTTGGAATTCCCACCAACTATAGGATCAATAACATTTTTTGAGAACTATTTCATGTGAAATATGCGCATTCATATAAAAATGTGACCTCAAAATTTTTTTTTAAATTGTTTTCTTAGAGGTTTATAATCGAATTAAGAGGAGAAATGTAGTTTCAAAAATTGACACTAAAAATCTCTTTTCCAGGAATTCATCAAGGAAGGAGAGTCGAGGCTTGACCTTGCCATTCACTACAGAAACCCTTATCCTAGATACGCGAATGCCCCCAAAGGCATCCTATCCCCGACGATGAAGGACAGTAATGCTATCTCAAATAAGAACACGAGAAAATCGATTCGTGACTCAACCCCGTCCTACTTGCGGTCGTACAATAAATTAAAGTGACAGAGAGATCACTGTGTAGAATAAACTGAATTTATATAGAATCTATTTATACACAAGTTTAAGTTCACATTCTTCTTCAGAATCGGATATACAAGGATCACTCAGAAAGGGATCATCTTGGTTGTCAGAAAAAAATTCTGAGAAAAATTTCTTCATTTCTTCATTGTTTTATGTAAACGTCAAGGGTTGGCACCAAAAAGCTCAACAAAAACGCTTGTCTTGATTTTATAGCCATTTGTTGGAACATCTTAAAACAGAAGACACTCTGGGTGCGATCTCACCCCCATTTCCAGAACTATGTTTAAATACACCTCCTGGCTAGAAACGGCTAATTACTGCCTGTAACTTTTATGTAGTGATCTTTTGAGGATAATTGAAAATTCTAGATTGATCAACAACCTAGGCCACATTAGAGTTACAGACATCTTTTTTTCAAATTCCGAGATGGTGAATTTTTCACTCTAAATGAATGAAGAAGAGATTATTAGATTTAATCCAGGAAGTCTTCATATAGTGATTAATCAAATACACTCGTATTTGACATTTTGAAGGAAAACCGACTTCCTTCTTATTATTATCTAAGCGTCCTTTTCTTCTATTTATTTGATCAAAGAGAAGTTTCTGTAAATCCAAGTTGGCGGATATGGCTGTTGCACTCAAAATGAAAAATTTAAAGAGTAATCCAGTTACTATTTATGTTGAAAATTTTACGATTTCATTGAATGCAATGAAAAACTGTCAAATCCGCTTACAATTTAACCAAAGATTATTTTTTGAAATGATATAATCATTATATAAGTTATTTTTCAAGTAGAAATGATTAGGTCGTTCATGAAGTAATTGCGTGTTTTTGTTGAAATTTATCAAAAATGGTGAAAAATGTCTCAAAGATCAAAGAAATAATTTCCATCGGAGTCGATTATCTTCTGCCAACGATCTGGGAGCTTTTCAATTCCTTTCTTTCAAAACTCCTCGCTCTTTGAGCTGAAATAGTCTTCAATCTAAATTTTGACTTCTGAGCGGGTTTTGAAGATTTTTTGGCCCTAACAATTTTGAAGATCTTGAAATGGGTAATTATCCGACGTAGCAATGTCAGGAGAATATGGTGGGTGTTCCATCCTTTTGTAATTGAGCTCTGAGATTTTTCTTTGAGTCAGATACTTGAGGTTGAGCATTGTCTTGATGGAACAACACCGTATTTTAGAGTCAACCGATGAAAGCTGACTACAATAAACTTCAGAGTTGATTTTAATTCCATTTTGGAGAAGCGCCTAGAATAATCGAGTTTATTCATATATCCCAAGATTTTGATGTTGCTTCAATAGAAAAACCAACCTTTTGGGAGATATTTCGAATGGTTCCCACGGGTCTTTCTCTAAAATGTTGCTTAAAGCGCTGTTTATTCCGGAGACTTTCCTGAAGAAAAATGTTCGATTTTAATTCGTCACACACGAATCAGTAGACTTTAAAGTGTAGAAATATCGATTAGGGCATGGAATTGTTAATATTTACAGGCAGTCCTTTTAAGAAAGATAAACTTGGTTAAAAATCGAGTTTTTGAAAATTACAGAATAAACTTTGCTGACAACTATAGCTCAAGACATGATGAAAATTTGAGTAGTGGGTTCGTACTACAAGATTCAGTACTAGGTATTTCAAAATAGGTATTTTTATTTTGGGCATGCCTGACGAGTTTTTTACATGCCTTATATACTCTTGCAAACCGAAGATCTGTGTCTTTTCCGTTGCACAGAAGACGGGGTAATAGCAATAATTATCGGTTGATTTATACTTCTTTTTTCTTTTTTTTCTTAGAATTGAGTCTCAAAAATAAACTTTATAGTTTTTTTTCTTAGAATTGAGTTTCATTGCCGAGTCTAACTCGGCTTCGGGTTCACATGAGGGTTTATA
>JJOG01001335.1:0-10596 GCA_000715275.1 Gyrodactylus salaris
AGCTGACAACAGGGCTAAAACTGATATTTCAAATATCATAGGAAATTTGCTTGATACCCTATACAAAATCGGCACGATACATGGCACCATTGAAATTATCCTTCGAAAATATTTTTATCCAAAAAGACATGGTGCCAGAAGACATAAGGTTATGATCAGCTTCGCCATCCTCATCTTCAAACAACGGTCAAGGTTTTGAAAGATGAAACTGTCCAATTGGTTGCGATTTGAATAAACGCATTTGTAAAAAAAGCAAGAGACTTCGTAATAGCAAATACCATGTGAATAGATCTTGTAAAAATGTAGAAAATTTATAAATCTTAAACCTTTATTTCAAATTATAATTTGTAGCTCAGCATATAAACAAAAGTGAATGGGATAGATAAACCATTACACAAACTGACCGGTCAATGTGTGAAAGGGGAAGGCATTTTATTCAATTTCAGTCAATGTTTATAAATGTATGTAAAACAATAAAATGACCTTTTTTTCTGAGTAGTTTTATAACTAGACTAGAAATAGATACGAAATCATATTTTATTGAATAGACATTGTGTAGATTTATTTACTCATAAATCGGTCCTAAGAGTTACATTTACACTTTAGGGTGTAATTTGAGAATACTCATTGATCATGGTTAGACTAGAGTTGAATCAATGGACATTTTATTTATCCTAAAAATATGAAATGCCCGATATCAGGCTCCTAACTCCAAACCCAATATAAAATTGTAACAGTGCAGCAAAAAAGGGTAATGAATGACATCGAACGACGTTTGATAAAAACCTTTTTAAATAATGTATTTCAATAACCTTTTTAATAATTTGGCATGTGAACATCATATATTAGAATTAATTTTTTTCTCATTCAAAGTTGAAATATTGCAGGCTTCTTTTCAGACTACATACTACTTCTCTCGTGCAATTCGTCAAATGAAGGATATATTAACTTTTCTACAACTAGTGGTCACTGTGGAAGTTGAGGTTCTTCTTCAAATGATCTTCTCTTTAAAATCTCCTATTCTAATTTAAAGTAAATCGATTAAAAATTGAGTTTTTTTCCACTGAAAACAAAGTTTGGATATTCAAATATGATTATTGTATTACATCAACAAAATACAATCTCCATCTCAAAAGGGTTAAAAGAAGACTGATATCATGGTCTACTTTCTTTAACATTGATCATGTCTGAATAACTTTAGCGCGACATTGAATCTCTGAATCACTCACAACAAGCTGATGTCAAACTCTGTTCCTATTTGTCGATGACTGAGGAATAATAAAAGTTCATCTTAAAATAAAATTTATGCAACAAGAGTGAAGTGTGCAAAAGTTTGCCGATATTTGCACGCGTACAAACTTTTAATACTCCTGGTACATGCTGTTTATTTCTAGATAAAGGATCTATCATGACCTAATTTAAATAAACATAAAATCTGCATCATAATATTTAAACATGTTTCTCCCGTGTCCGGAAGTTAGGTTCTTCCTCTATTCTCTCAAGATAGTTTTGCATTTTTATAAGCAATCTGCATTTGTAGACGAAGAATCGGCGCCTTCATTCCCTTTCGCTCTGATGATGCCCAACAATCGGCCAGCCAATCGCAACCTCCCACGTCGCACGCCAAGGAAGATACTAGAGCGACCATTGAGCAGGACACCAACTCTCAGTCGAACCAACCCAACGGCCATGGCCTCTTTTCGATGAATAAGGAGAATACGAAGGAACTCATTAAGATGCTCCTCTCTCAGATGAAGTGTGAAAATAACGAGATTCGCAACTCTTGCATTCTCGCCCTTGGTCGGATTAATCCAGCGGCTTTCAAGTAAGTCATTGAAATAAGACCCTTTTTTCGATTATTTCGTAAGCATTTTCTATTAACAATTATTATTTTTATCATAATCTTTGGATGAATTAAACTTGACATCTTTTCATTCATAAACCATATTAATGAACTACACTCATTTACCTACAAGGTAGGTCCGACATTGATTGTTAACAAGGACAGTGAGTAAAACAGCAAACCAGAGTTGAAAGCGGCAATTTTGATTGAAAAAAAATAATTTCAATACTCGGCACTCTCAACAAAATTGCAATTTTCATTCTAAAAATAACTTCTGAAAATAGGCTCTCTCTTTTAAATTATGCCAAAAATGTATCCTTTACGTTACCCTTTACAGGGACCTCTTGGAAGAGATTAATGCGTCTCTGAAGCTCATCAACAGTCGTAAGCAGGAGAATATTCGCCGGAGGACTAGAAAGGACGTCTTTCGTTGCTCCACTATCCATCTCTTTGCTAACATTGCTATGAATCATATTTTCTGCTATAGGTAAGTCTTGGTGAATTAACACCAAATCAACAAATTTTAGAAATGATTGACAAGCCCACATTGTTATGTTCACTCTAAACATTTATTTTTGCATTGTTACAGATCTGTAAATGCATCAACTTTCTAAAATGTTGTAAGAAAGAAAACTTTATACTTCCTAGTGAATCCGGCATTACTCTCAATGGAGCATTGAATGTAAACATTGTCGATTTTATCGATGGCCTACGCCAATACCTAGAACTAATGGTCGACCAGCCAACTTGGGTCATGAACTCCGCCGTCACCCCGTCGCCAATGATCAACGATGACCAGCTGAATGCTTCCGCCTCCTCCAACTTCAAGTCCAACACCAATCTGAGCACCAACGACTTGGACTTGTCAGTGAGTCAATAGGCTTTTAAAATAACCATCACAACCTCCCCATGAAAAGATGTTGAGATGAGCTCTTTTGTATATTTTAGATCTTTTCAAAATTCATTACAAGGGTAACTTTGGTGTCTTTCATCATCTGATTATTTCATAAACTTTTCCAGTATTTTCTACATCTTTCCCTCGGCTAAACCTCTACTCTAAAGTTGATTTCATTGGCCAATGAGAATGCCTCAACTTTAAAACAGTCACATACTAATTCTAATCGAGGAAGTAGAACATTTCATAACTAACACTCTCATGTAGGAGATTTATGCATTTATAAATAGGAGGATAGAATATTATCATTTTTTAACAAGACAAGCACATTTTAGAGTACTTAATTTATTTGCAAAATTCTTGGTCCAATATTTAAAGTGCATTTGTGAAAAATCATACCCTTTGATAGCGGGTTCTTTTATCAATAGAATGCGGATTTTTAAGCTTTCTATTTTCAAGAATTTAAATAAAATCACAATTGCACACTATTACTCGAAACAAATGCTCAATTATTAGGTCATTTTCAAGTTTTCAGCGCTTATCGTCTATTATTTTTTCCTCATAGACTCAAGCATATTTTAAATTGTATAATCTTGAAGCCTATGAATCAAAGATTACGATTAGATAGTTTTCATTGCTTTTGGTTATTTATTATTATTGCATTCACAATATATCTCATAATGACAGATAACATGAAAAGTTTAAAATTGAGAAAAATTTAGTATTCTAAAAAATACAAATGGAAAATTTTCTTCAAGAAAATACAAATGGAAAATTTTCTTCAAGAAAATACAAATGGAAAATTTTCTTCAAGAAAATCCACGCTCTAATGTCTAGTAGAAGAGTTTATAGAAAATTTATTTTGCACAAAAAAATAACATTCATTTCTAACAAATAAAACGATTCAAAAATAACTTTTTACAAAGTTAAAAATTTAAACAAATTCCTTTAAAAATACTACGTTTACTATTCTATGAATTCATTGAAGATTTTTTTCACTTCAATGTGATTAGTAATGAATTCTTTGTATATATTTGTCTAGAAGAATACATTGATAAATCGACATGACTTTCTTTAGAGTTAGAAGGTATAACAATTGAAAGCCTTATTGGTTTCATTTTGTAACTGACTTTTTCATTGCCCAGTCTAAAAAACTCATTTTGTGAGAAGAAAAACTTGCGAATTTTTCAGTAATCAACACCTTTACCCAATCTGATATTGAGTCTTTGATGCCTGTAGTACAGAATCTATACTTGAGAAGAACTTTGACATCCTCCTAATGTATAGTGGTATTAATTCTGTAATTGCTTATTTAAACAATGAAAGAAAAGCTTCATTAATTATTAATTCTACAGATGATGCCATTTTCACAAATCTTTTGAAAATAACACCATACATAAAAAAGAGTATATATTTCTATCGAAGAAAATTGAATTTATCCCTTCTCAATCTAATAATAGATGAACTGGACTATTGTGAGTGGTCGAGGACCTTATGTAGACATTCACACATTTCAAGCTGCACTTTTATCAAGTTATAAATATTTCATTCATTCAAACGGTCTTTCTGAGCTGATTAGATCACTTTCATTCAACGAGTAGGTTGGCTCAGTAGTTTTTTTTCATCACTTTTCGTACCATTTTTTCTTACTTCCTCACTATATATTATTTTTGAGGCATATAGAAACATTTATTTTCGGATTTTAAAAACATGGGACACACAAATACTTTGATACAATGCTTAATCTAAATAAACAAATTGCAGGTTGAAAAATACTTTTCTTCAGAAATACAACAGAAATTGTCTACCCCACTAGAATATCCTGAGATTACAAGTCTGTCAGTTCTTTGCTAAACTAAAGTTCAAGCATAGAAACAGTTCAATCCATAGCATGATTACTAGGGCTACAAGAAATAAGCAAATTTTTATTTTTTCCCAAAATGGTCCTAACTCAATTTCGTACTACCCAGCGATAAATCCTTAAAATTTACAAAAGATTTAATTTGGAGCGAAAAATTTGGATATGCGCTGGAATAAGCCTATTTTCCTACTCAAGCTTTGACAACTTATTCTATAGATGAAATCGTTATATTGAAAGTTGAATGGTAGAAACATTTCTTCATCAAGAGTTAACCCTCAAACCGATAACGGGAAAAATCGCAATATGGCTTTTCGGGTGGAAAACCACCCAAAACTAAAATTAATTCAAATGTATTCTATCCGAGCCTTTTAGACATTTATGGCATGTTTTTCCTATCTTTTTCGGCAACTCTAAGACTGGTAAAACTTTTACAAGCAAATTTTTTAGTATCCTTAATTCTCTTATCATTAAAACACAGTTTAAAACAACTGATGATAATAGGTTCTGTGTCCCATGATTCTGGAAATTCTAAAGAGAATCTCGCGTTATTTTGGCTAATACCTACATTTTCTATTTCTATCAAATCTCATAATTTCCTCTCAATTAGCCAACAAGTCAAAACCAAGGCTCCTCACCCCTGGGTATAAGCCAGAGTGTGTTGCAAACTAACCAGCCTGCCCTATTGCAAATGTCCATGCCGATTTCAAATACCAACGGTGAGTTGCTCTTCTATTCAGAAGTATACCTCTTTTGTAAAACATGAGATTTCTGTAAAAGCATTTAGAAAATACTGAAACTTGAAAATGTTCACGATAGGGTGTTTTTATTCCGAGAATGCGTCACTTGGGTTCCATAAAAGTGCCCTAGATCATGCAGTTTCAGGACTTGTCGAATATAAAAAGTTTCAGAGTTAACGGTATTCGCAACCGTCATAACTCAGAATACTCGACAAGTTCTGAATCTGCATGATCTAGAGTAATTTTTCATTTAGTACTGGTCTACTCCCCACCATCCCCATGGAGTTATCTGTTCCCAAATGAAATTCTGTGCACAATTTTTGAGGTTTACCGATTCACTGTGTCATACATTTAAATCGAAAAGATTCTTATAAAGAAGTTTTTATGAAATTATTCGATTTGAAATCAAGAGTTATTTTTAATCTAGAATTCAAAACAAGGTTTAGAAAATAAATTAAATTTACTCAAAATAAATACTCTTATATCTGAGTGATTTATGTGGAAAATTACGCCCCCCCTCCCTAAAATTAAGATTTAGAATTCTATCATTTTAGCATCACCTGATGGCAGCCCTTTTGTTGGTCATTTTTCTCTCCTTTAGATGTAAACTACGGGACTAAGAAGATAAAAAATCAACTTTAGATCATGCATCATGAAAAAATGGGATTGAGAATTTTATTTCTTTTTGTTGAATTAATGGAAACCCCTCTTAGTTAATCAAACAACTACCAATAACCAATTGATGTCACAATCTTCAGTCATATCACAAGTCTCCACGCAGGCCAATCCCTCGCAGACCCCTCTGAATACGAGCAGTGCTGGGCAGGTGGACGCGAATATTCTAGCACATACGAGATTATACTTTGCTAGTTTCGTCAAAGACCTCTTGGCCTATTTGAGTAACACTAGTGAGTTTATCTGCTATTGGAAAATCTAATTGTTTTTTTAATTTTCGCTCTTTTCAGAATTCAGTGCTGGGTCCATTTTGTCATCTCAAGTAAGGCACAATCTATTCCTTTTGTTCTCTCGCTGGTCCGCTTGTTATGACGTCATAATGAATAAATAGTAAGATTTCTTTCTTGCATCTGTATTTTTCCTACAAATGGGTGTAGCACAAAAATGTGTGGATATGGTTTCATTTTGAGAGAGTGATCTTTCTCCTGATTGGTCCAGAAAAGAGGACAGTCTAACACAGCCTATGCATAGAATGTAGGACTATTGTCAACTTAACTATAAGAGGGGTAGAGATTATTATTAAAACCCATAGATTAACATAATTATCCCTAATAATAGGTTTTATCTAGTATTTATTACAAATGATAGTAATTTCTGTCTTAATTATAGCAAGTCATAGGATAAACTCATGTACATTATCATAAAACAAAAGCCTTGTTTTGAAACTTATTCAAGCCTTTCCTGATTATATTTTTTGAACTATAGTTCACCAAAATAGCTGCACAAGTTTGAGATCATGGTTTGAGTGCGCAAACATGTGAAAATTGTGCAAGAAGCAACATACATTTTTGTTAAAAAATTAATTTTTTGTTAAAACCTTTAAAACACCAATTATTAGTTAGAAGAAAATTAGTCTCTAATCAATTTGATTCCTTATTTTTATCTATTTACTAGTCACATTGAGAGCTCCCTCACCGGTCCTCCAAGCAATTGGCCTCAATTCGGCGACGTCATTTCATTGCACAACAACCATCAGAACAATTTCACTCTCCCGCAAATACGCTGTGCCCAAGAGTCAACCCTACTCCCAGTGATCAATCAATACTATCCATTTGGCCTTTATAATTCGAATTCGAAGCAGACAAATATCAACTTTGGCTTCTCCAACACTCCGTCGATAAGCAATTCCGGGAGATTCTATTATGACGTCAATCTGTGTATTGATTATAATCTTTGGTGAGTTTCTCTTTTTACATTAAAAAATTTCTCACCCAATTTATCTCTAAGCGTATTTTGAAAAACTCGTGAATCTTTAACAATCTTTGAAGTATAGTGCAATGAAATCTCTTCCCCAGTGTTCAATCAAAGAGTGCTCAATAGGGCGGCACAGCATTACTCGATTCTAATGAGTACCTACAAAAGAATCTTTTACTTGTTAATGAACAAGGATTTTACAAAATAAATTGTGGTAATTCGAGTAAACCAATTAACAAAAAAATTAAGGTTTATTTGGAAAAGACAAAACCCATAATAGGAGAGGTAATGAAGAGACGTCTCACCCCTAAAAAATGGAGAGTACCTAGAATATTTTGTCTAATAAAACTACACAAAAATGATTACCCCTTGAGATTAATCGTTAATACCAATCTCAAAGAAATAGACAAGTTAGAACTTAAATTTAAACATCTCATAAGAAACTCATATGAGCTTGTAGAGAAATTAAATTTTGATGCAAGTGATCAGAACCTATACTCGCTGTAATTAATATCTATAATTATATCCCAGTTAAAAGAGATCCACCATGTATAATATAGATACTTTTATGGTTTAACTTTTTAGAAATTAAACTTTCAACTCGATATTTAGATGACTACCTTTTGGTCACTAAAGAGTGCTCATTTTTCTATACTCTCTCCATTCTAGGTTCGAATTAATCTGGACCTCAAATCAAGCTATGGTCATGATCATGTGCTCCGGGCCGATTTACGACAACTTCTCCGTTGATTTGAATGCATTGCCAAATCAAACCGGACCCAGTAACCTACAGACGCCGTATCAGCAGATGGCCTTCTCCAAGGAATTCGCCTCAGTATCCTCCCTTCACTCAGTTAGCCCTCACCCTGGTTATTTTCTCCGCTATCTCGAGCAACTAATCAACGCCCGGGACCCCTCTCTCAACGAATCACCATATCTATGGAATTCACCAAACCTCCTCAGTCAGTATGGAATCAACCAGAATGCACCGCTCATCCTAGGGACTAGACTGGCCTGCAATTCTATTTTCTCTCGGTTTGTTGACCAATATTAGAAATAATTTAATATTTATTCGAGATTTTCCCTAGGCTAATAAGAAGAGGGAGACCTCTCATTGGTTAGATTATCTTTTAATGTAACAGAATTTATTATATTCAAGTGTTACTTTGACAAATTTAATTTCTTTTAGGAATATAGATCAAGCACAAAGCTTCCTTAGGTTCCGAAATCTAAGCAACATTTCCCAAAATCTTGCCTACTCTCCAAGTCTCACGTACATTGGCCATTTGAATGAGGACATTAAAAAAGTCACGAGATTCGAGAACCAAGTCATCTCCTCCCTTGGCTTCGAGAGACTCGATCATGTTAGTTGATGTATATCTTCAAATGTGACTTGACTCAAATTTTTGTTTAGCTCTTCAAAAAGCTGGGCGAAGAAGCCTTATTCACGCTGATTGTCAAGAACAACTTCCATTCTAATCTTATCAAGTGGCTTTTTGACAATTGCTATTCCTCCAAGTTGCCCGGATCAATAGAGACCTGCTTCAATATTCTCTATAGAATCGTCATCAATATGTGGGTAGAAGTTGAAACATCTTTTTCTATGAAATTCTTTATTTAATAAACCTTTTGCAGGTCAGCATATCAATTTGATGACCTTGAACAGATACTCACGTTGGCTCTTGTCTTTCTACTGAATTCATCCAGAGAGTTATCTAACAAAGCTGTAATTATGTTCCAAAGTATTTACTACAGATATTTCCTTTTGGTGAGCAAGAATAATTTCAATTGGCTTAAAAGTATAAACCAATAAGAAATTAATTGATTTTGATTGGTTTAAAACATTTCTATTCTATTCTCTACCCTTGACAGAGGCTGAAGAATAAAATGCCAATAATTATCAATGCTGGCGAGAATGTATCTTCGCCGTCGAATGAGAATATAGACTCTACAACGCTGCCCTTCAACACGTACGAATACCACAATGTGGAATTATTCTGGCGGTCAATTCAACAACTCTCCAGCCCTATGGAGATAGTTTCACAATTCGCTGGCCAACATCCAGACTTTACTTTGCCCATATTCTCAGGTTAGTCAAACTGCAGTTGAAAGTTAATGGAACTGAGATAAAAAAACTTGAATTCGTCTTTAGAGATCACGCTGAGACTCATGAGCTGCCAATCTTCCCTAGTGTCGCATTTGATGAAAATCCTACAGGTTTTCCTGATCAACATTGAGCTCGTTGATCTCTTCCCACTATCAAGTGGACAGTCGAAAGGTCAACAAACAGAGGAGAAAACCCCGGTTAAAACAAAAGGTGAGAACGAAAAATGAATTATTTCAAAAATGCACACCTAAACAGCAAGAAGTAAGTCTTGGCACAAGTATCACTAATTACGACCAATCATATCAATCCACGTTGTTTATTGAATTAATTTTATTTCCAGAGCAAAAACTCATCACCAAGATACATGAAACGCTGGAGGAGACGAAAAGTCTCCCAGAGCAAAACGCAAAGGAGCCTCGTGAGGTCATTGTCAATATGCGAAATCACTCCACTGCGGATCCGCTCCCAGAGATTGACCTGACAATAATGAAATTACAAAAGACGCCCAATTACTTCAAGTTGCGCAAAAAGACCAACGCGAGCAAGCAAACTTCCGTTGTCAGCAGTAAGATTGACAAGAGCAATTTTGGTGAACTCAAGCCGCCGACCCCTGTACTCTCAGACTCGACAGATTTCAATGTGAAAAAGTTGAAGAATATATCATCCAACCGCGTATGTCACTAAAAATAAGCTTTAATTAACCCTATAAGACCCGACTCTACAATTCAATGATAATTCCTATTTTTCAAAGTTAACTAGGCTAAAAATTTAATTTTTAGAACTTTTCAGTCATGAGAATTTTTCCTAAAATATTTAGTTTGGGAGATATTCACGGTTTCTTTGAAGACAAATGAGGTCTTTTGTCTCTTTCAATAGAATACAGTCAATAAAATAGAGTAATTATGTCTTGCTTCTTACTTATTCAAACACAGTTACATAATTTTGCAAATGTTAAGTCTTCTAAAAAACTCAAAATTACAAAATATGGTTTTTAGGGTGTTTTCAGAATTTTTCAAAATTCGACGGCCAATATCTTTTTTCAAATAAACGACTGAATAATCTATAAATATATAATCAGAAAGCCTACAAACTCTTCTTCAAAATGATGTGACTTGATGTATTTTACGACCTTGGATATATGAATAACGATAAGAAAGTCAATTTGCTTAGGAGCAACACCGGGGCTTAAAGGGTTAAAATCAATTATTTCCTGCCATCTTAAAT
>JJOG01001337.1:0-13499 GCA_000715275.1 Gyrodactylus salaris
CTGAGTATTCATTATAAAAATATTTCCAACACCTTAAAGTTTGTTGATTTTTTAAATTGGTGTAAAAGTTTTATTTAGCTACGAGTTAAATCAATGAATTTTCTACTATTAATAGCTCAATATTTTACATATTTAGTTTAAAATTGTTTTAAAATACAATTCTAAGGAATCAGATCAGCATTTTTACAAATTTTATATTTTGACAATACAGAATATTCATTTGATTCAATTATGAATATATTTTTTAGAGTTGTTTCTATTTGGAAGATTAGTTAGCAAGTATGACAGTTGAAGTAAATGTTTAGAGAGAGAAGGCATCCATAGCTAGGCAATTGAGATGCTCCAACAAAAATACAGCGATGGAGAGATTCATTTTTATAATGTAGGCAAAAATTTAATCTACAATTAATTCAATCTCCCAATTAACATTTTCATCATGACAGACTAATTGAAGCTCCCTACACGAATGATACATTTTTATTATTTCTGTTTCTCCCTCTTAGGCAACTATTAATGGGATAATTAATTTTTTCAGATTTTGATCAGAAACGTTGATAATACAAGTCAAGAGTGCTCAAATGTATTGGAAAAGAGAAGGGAGAAAACTCTCAACAAAAAAGGTAGATTTCACGAGATTGATGAGCATAGAAAACTGGTAAAAGGGCTAATTTCTCATAGAATTCCCAGATCAATCACATTCTTTTGAAGGTTATAAAAAAGGGGTTATCTGAATAGAATGACAGGAGGAGATTGGCAGTGAAAGACTAGTATTGATTGAAAATTCTCTGAGAAACTACCAAACTATGCAAAATTTTCCCTTGAATAAAAAAAAAAGAGTTGCCATGTCATTTTTAATTAATACGTTCACATAAATTTCAATACACAGAAAAATTAAGTGGCCCTCTAATTCTCTAGAGTAAACGCTCCAAATTAATTCATTGGCCAACACAACATGTTGATATCTTGAGTACAAAATGAAGGGGCGGGATGAGAGGATAATCAACGTTCCACAGCTAATGTTAAAGTGGGAAAAAGTACGGGCAAAAATGTCTGAAATGAGATAATCCCTTAAACGTGTTACCCATGAATGTGAAACCTTAGGAGGAGTGAGCATTTCAAGCATCTCTCCTAATGAAAATCAATTGTCTTCTTTTGATTGCATCTATAATGCCTAGGAGGCAATTTTGTACAACAAAGAAATTACAACAAAAAATGTTATAATTCATCTTGAGCAATATATCGAGATAATCCAAAATCGTCAGTTCTACTAAGGTTTAACGTTTTTATAAAAATAACAAATGTTTTTCTCAATGATTGTAAAATAGTGAATTCTTCAGAGTTTTATGCAGAGTTGGAGTTCTGTTTCAAACAGAAACCCTACGAATGATCTGCTCAATCGCAGAATTATTGACAAGTTTTACATCATGAGACCCGGGCCCCAACTCCGCCAGCAAGTCAACCAACCATTTGCCCTCCATAGAAATTTTTCACAAGGTTTCTTATACTTCAATCTATTTTGTTAACACTTTTGAGGAATTCACAATTGTACAACAATTGAGAACAAACCTTTGGTAGAAATATATATCTTCATCTTTACATAAAAACTATGAATTCTTTCCCAAGTTATGCTGACGTATTAAACTACATTTAATAATATTTAAAAAGTATTTCTCCCCGAGTATGCAAGATAACTCTTTATATATAAAAATCTTTGAATTTAATTTCCGTAAAAATGGCACGGAATCAAAGATGTATGTGATTTTTTAATATTTCTGTATATTTATGTCTAATTCATTCATATTCAGGGCAACGACGACCACGGCTAAGCAGTGATATTCAAATGGGCAAAAAGTCTATCCATTGAGAGAGAGAGAGAGAGAGAGAGAGAGAGAGAAATCGCTTACAAAAACATGCCCACGACAAGTGCCAGCTGTCAGGAGTGGAATTTGATCAATGACCTTCGTATCAACGCACGTGATCCCACCGTACTTGTGATCGGGATAGTAAATCGACTCGTATTGTTCACTCATTTGATTTATAATTCTGACAGCGTTGCTTTCACTGCTGAGCATTAATGCATCATCTAGACATTCATATTCACTATTGACGCTGAAGAACTGAGTGGAGAAATAGTTTTTATAAAAAAGTTTACTTTCAAACCTACTACTAAGCAAATGTGAAGTAAATAAATGGGACAAAATTTATGATCAGAAGAGTGTGTCATGTTTCTTATTCCCATTTTAACTCTTGGCTCATTTTTTGCTTTGTCTCAAGATGAAATGCTATTGGCTAATAGTCAACGACCAATAAGAACTGAGTAGGCCACGTGTCTTTGTTCCCAAGTACAAAAATTGTAACCTCGAATGGTTAGAATTAAAATTCTAAATTTTCTTGAGAGAAAGAAAGAGAAAATTTCAGGCCTCAAATTGAGATGCTTTGATAATTACGCCAATCTTATGATTTCGTGTATAAGAGAGGGGAAGAAAATGAAATTGAGAATCTGTCGATCTTGAAAATTGACAGAAGCAAAGGGAGCCCGGTGGGAGAAAGTCTTGCATGAAACCTTTTATTTTTCAATTTCCGTTGAAATCTCAAAAAAAATATTTCACACAGAAAACATCAACAAACATGAGAATAAGATTTTAATAAGTTTAATCTTGAAATGGGAAGATTATCGAAAAAAGCTTCCTCCAGCGAAAAATCTGCACGCAAAATCGTACATTCTGAGGATTTTCTGAGGCACTGGTTGATAATATTTTCCCATAATCTAATATTAAGTTCAACTCACACAAATACAATCCTTGATGACGAGATAAAAGATTCGCGAGCAACTTGCACTGATCTGATCCGAGAGGTGACAGTCTGAGCTGAAGAAACCGGAAATGTTTACCGTGTCTGTTTCTTGCTGCTGGTAAAAATATAAACGATTTGTTAGAACATCACCCGAGGGACCAAAAACATGAAAAAATAAATATTTGATTTATACAGGACGATGTTATTTATGTAGGGGAATTATTAATGGAATTTGACAAAAAATTTAATAATAGAAAAAAATTTTTTCGCTCGATAGAATAAGCTCGCTACTCCATAGATGAAAAATCATTTGGTTCAATTACATGATGAAAGACCAAAAAAGGTATGAAGTCCAATTAGAATTTTCCAGCTCAAAAAGTAAGTTGGGTAAACGTACCAAGGAGAGACACTTGAAAATTGTTAGCAAGAAGACGCCAAAGATCCACTGGACCGTCTCGAGGGAAAATACCAAAATGGCCTTGTTATCAAAGTGCATCTCGACCAACTTCTCCTCACAGTCCAATTTGGCGCGAAGGACATGGGCGGCCCTGAACATCTGGGGCAGAGAGATCTCCTTGGATAGAATCAGAGACACGTTCTCTTTATCGGAGGCGTCACGAAACCGGTTCACGGCAAATAGAAGGACGTGGCTCTCAAAGTCCCTTTTGGGGTCCGGGTCCACCTCACTTGGAGACCTAAAGAAGAGGACTTGGAAAAATGGTAAACAAGCAAGAGAAAACGGATCAACTCACCTCTCCTTCTCAAACAGCAAATCATCAGGCATGAACGGCTTCTGGGCTGGATGTTGCAGCCCAGTGCAATTGGCCTTCTCCCAAGTTGATAGAATATAGGTTCCGAAATCATTCATTGAGATGTCGATAAAATTCCAATTTGTTGACTTGTTTGCGTCACGCTGAAAAAAAGTGGATCGTTGAGAGAAAACACTCAAGAATTCGGTTTAATATTTCTTCAGTAAACAGATCATAAAGAATAAGGTGAACCACAGTTATTAGAGTTACTAAAATTGCAAATTTAATAATAAATATAGGTTAAATTAGGTTACCTCAAAATAAAGGGCCACTTTTTCGAGAGGAATCTCAAATGTTAAATTGAGTTCTAATCCCACAGAAGAATGCAATCTATCAAAATTGGAAGGCTATCTCAAAGTGGATCAAGGGATTATTTCACAAAGTGGATATTTTTTTAAACACACCTCAAATTCACTCGTAACGGGAATGCCATTGACAATAGATATTTTCGAGACTTCCTTCATAAAGATTTCCTGACCGATAGAACTGTGGGAATTCTGAGAGTCTGACTGCTCATCGGAGTCGCCCTCAGAATGCTCAATCTCATCCACGTCTTGCGGAGAGGTCGGCGCAAGGGAGTTTGGCGTGTGGTACGCGGAAGACAGCGAGAGGCAGTCGGGACTCAGAAAGTTTGCCTGGCTTGTGTCTATCACAAGCTCCAATGATTCCTTTGCATGACTCTGGGGCTGGATGGAGAAAATCTCAGAGTTGAAGTGGAGTTTGTGGATTCTGAACATAACATTTTTATAATCTATCATTTTTGAAATTCTCTCTGAGTTACTCTTGAGTAATGGGCAATAGGTAGAGCAACCCAATGTATTAAATGCTCAAATTGTTTGTGTCTAAAGTCTTAATTTTACAAGCAATACGAAAATGCTATTTAAAATTTTGTGGAATGGATGGTTACCAAGTTAGAAATGTATTAATTGTATTATTTGTCCAATTAGAAGCGAGTGTTAAATAGTTTATCTGTCTTCTCTCTTTAACCTCCCATAGCTTAGAAAGTATTTCCATATACAGTAATCGATATTTTGGTCCATAGAAAAACTAGGTTTTATAATGATTTTAGCTTAGGTTGATAACTGTATGCACTATTAAGCTAAGTACCCAAAAGGTTTGGTATCTTGATTAAATTTGAATTTTGTGATTCTCAACAACTTTTAAACGATTCTCATTGGCTCGATAAATTAAAAAACTAAAACAACCAATAAGAATCGTTCAACATTAATTTTATCCCAAACCCTCCATATAAGAAACGCAAAAATGAAATTTGACCAAAATACCGAACCTTGTGAGTGTTTTACCTGAATATAAGAATCAATGAGCAATCATAACTGCGGGGTCAAAACGCGTCAAGTACACTGTAGACCAAGTACTTTTTTCCAAAAGTACCTCAAGATCATGCATTTTCGGGAACTGTCAAGTATTTAGAATTCAAATTCGATAATAAAAACACAAAAAATAGTAGAAAATACACATTTTTATTGATTGATCCCCTTTGGCACCTAGATTATCTCATAATAAGAGTTTTCAATGATCTCTATGAGCAAAAATTGTCTTGCAAATGACTCAACTGCTCAATTTCTCTTTAATCTACTATTGAGTAGTGCTTAGGCCGGAGGCAAATACCGTTCGCTCAGAGAGATTTTATTATCGAATTCGCATTCTGAATGCTTGACAGGTCCCGAAACGGCATGATCTAGAGATAATTCTTTCCAAAAGTACTGGTCTAAACTACAGTATATTTTCTATAATGAAAGTACCAATTGTATTTCATCCTTATTTGGAATAAAATTCGGCCCTTGGTGGTTACTTGTACAGACTTTTCCCAAAAATCAGTTCGCTAGTAATGAAACACGATTCGATCTCATTCAATTCAGAAACTCACGTAAATTCTCCAAGGGAATTAGCACTTAGACAGGTGTAATTGGAATAGACTTGAGCTATTGACACGATTGAAGTAGAGTTGCTGTCAGTCTAAAGTGGGAGCAGTGTTAAAAAATAATCATTACTTGGGGTAGAGAGGGTCGTGTTTAGTAACATAGATAAGGGAGAAATTGGTTGTAATTAAGAGAGTTGATGAGTGTTTAATAAGTATTAATTGATTTTAATTTGAAAAATATTTTTGAATTGTTTATTACCATTCACTGAACTGTGTAAGTACAAGAAGCTGAATTGAGATGAAATATTTCTTTTTAATAATAATAATAATTGCGTTACTTTCCACTGAATGTCTACATGGAATAGTTTTTCCTCTTTCTCGTAACTATTCAGGGAAAACATTCAATCATGGAGAGAAATGGAATTTCACAAAGCACTAAAAATAGCTCCAAAAATATTTCTCCGGCATTTTTAGAAATCTAGCTCCCTGATGAATACTAAAATATTTTGGAGTAAGGATTAGTTTACAATCAATAGTCCTCAACAAATATACTTGCAAGTAACTACATTTTTCAGAACGATCTGGTGGAAAAAAATTATAATTTCAGAACAAATTACTTGAGAAGAGTTGACGATATGGCCGTTCTCAGCATCAACGAGGCTTATGCAGCCAGCTTCGGTTCCAACGAGAATGTAGCGGATACAATTCTCGAGAAAGTCTTCATGGCCGCCGTGTGCCAAGGGATTGAGAATCTTTGCAATGTTTTTTGAGTTGACACTGAGACTCGTCACCTCCTTGGACCCGATATGAAGGGCCCATATTAAATGTGAGGTGTTCAAGAAGCTATTTCTAAAATATAACTTTATTTTAAATTTTCTTTAGTATTCGTACTTGTAAGTAGTATCTTTTTTTTTAAATAAATACAACTCTTTCTTACAATCTCAAACATAAAAGTATAACTCACGACCAGTACCAATAGTTCTTCCGCAAGCCCATCGACCCGACCAACTCCATGGCCCTCTTGAAGACGGTACTCTCTCGGGGCTGACAAAGGCTCAACTGGATCAAATCTAAGCCGAGAATCAGTTCGAAACTCGTATCCTTACAGTGGCTGGTGAGTACACTAGATTCCTCGGCAGGCTTTCTCCTCGCCTGCCACATGAGATTCTTATCGGAGGCCTCTAGTCGGTTGTTCTCAATAAAATCATTCGTCATTCCCTCTACTGACCAGCGGCGGGAGTCTCCAGATGGCCGGAAGGTCTTGTCTGGGCCGTTGCTGATGCTGGATAGTCGAAAGGCTTCGTAGGCGTGACATTGGAGGAAGCGGTTGAATTCAAACCTGAAAAGAGAGGCTTTTTCATTTCTTCTTTAATCAAATGGGTTGGAGACAAAGGAATAAAGAATTGAAAAATCAATTATTTCTGGGACAAAATTATTAAAATCTTGAAGAAGGGGGTAACTTTTAATGAGTGAAAATACAAATATCCTATCCAGATTTAAATATTGCTTAGAACTCAACTTCAACTCTTGAGAAGGCAATAAAAATGTATGGTTGGAATATTACTACTTGGAAGTAGAAAAGTGTAGTCATAAAATTGTGCTTTATTCTTACTAAATTCTTTGGACAAAAACTTGAGGAACTAAATCTTAGTTTTCAAGATTCACTAGCTGAAAGAGAGTAATTCTCTAGTACTAACCATTCATCTAGGCTATCAAATCTCCTAAAGTGTTCCTTGATCGACTTCAACTTGTTGAGTGTCTCACTCAGCCCGATAGACTGCATGACACAGGTGAGGAAGAGATGATTAGTCCACAAGTACAAAATGTCCTCAGTCATGTGCCCTCTGATGAGATGATAATTGAAGTTCTGCCAGAGATAGTCGAGGCCCCTAATGGCCTTCTTATTGGTCATTATTCGGGCCAGTTTCCTCTTGACCATATCCATCGAGAGAGTCATGAAGCGTCGATGGAGGTCCCTGGGGTCAACCTCGGCCTTGAAGTAGTTCTGGAATATAGGCAGGGCCTGAAAGGTCTCATGGTCCACTTGGAGGAGGAGGGCGTTGTCGGTGAGGTCCTTTAGGATACCTTTCATTAGGTCTGAGGGAATCTTGGAGTTTTCTCTGATTGAGAAGATCAATTCTAGGATCTGGAAGGAGGAAAATTGATATAAAACTTATTTTTCCCCGAAGGTGGAGGGGGTTTGTCGAGGCAATTTTTATTAACACAAAACTTGCAGGGAAAAGATAGAGATTGCAAGTACTGATTAAGAAATCTGGACGCCGAATTTATTGCTTTTTATTATTCTTTCCTATGTAGTGGGATCAATTAATTTATTAATTTTCAAGACCTACGAAATTATTCTTGAAAAATTCTCTAAAAAAGTCACATTTTAAGAAAGAAGATGATTCTTATCACTTAATTTGAAAATTTTCGCTATTTAAAAAGACAAATATCTAATCTAGCTATTGTAACCTAAATACGAGAGCAGGAAAATACATCTTCCAAGTTTTGAAAAACGTCCTAGAATTATTGATCAAAAGGTTTTTACAATCTAGAATAGTCATTTTTCAAAATAGCTAAATTTTGATACAAACATTTCTGGTCTGAAAGAACATGCCGCTATTTTTACTCAAAAATCAAGTCTCTGCTAAAGAAGTTGTGGAAAAACTAGTCGACCATTTAGATTTTCTTGTGTGCGAAATTAATTTTTTTCTTGTCAACTACTTTTTGAAACCTTCGTCCCCCTCATTGCATTTGATTGAGTCTAGAAAAAAAGTAATGTTTGGTGGGAAATTAGATTTTAATCTCAAAACTTGATTACACTGTGAAAATGATAAATGGGCATATTTTGAACTTGGCGTGCTTATAGTCCTGATGTGAACCCGATTGAAAACTTAAGAGGCGAGACTACGGAAATAACCGACAGTTTTCAAATTTAGAGGATCTTGAAAAAACGATCTATGAGGAGTGAGAGAAGATTCCAATCGCTCAAACAATGAACCTGATTAACAGTATGGGTAACAGAGTACTGGATTTAATAAGAAAAATATATATAATTTCTTATTGTAAATACACATTTATTCAAATGGTCGACTATTATTTTCATGGCGCAAACTATGAACCAAGAAAAAGAGAAAATCTGAGTGGTTGACTATATTTTACTAAAAGACGCATTTAATATTCTTCAGGTTAGTTTTTACTTTGAAGCTGATAGCTAGAGGAAAAATGGCAAATGAACAGAAACAAAGAACTAACTTGCAGACTAAACTTTCTGTTTCCAATCAGGATGGAGGTATACTTAAAGTATTCCCTGGACAGAGTGGGAAGCGGTTCAATAGCTGACTCCACCAAGTCCCTCAGGCAGTTGTGTTTGTAAGAACCATTCCACACCAGTTCATAAGGCCTATGGCTCTTGATGGCCAGCTGGTAGTTGTTGCTGATGCATTGTATAGCGAACGGCAAGCCAGATGACAAGTGGAAGATCTTCTTCTTATTCGACTCCTTGGCCAAAGTCAAATTCCTGCTGGCCAATATTTCGTTTATAAAGACAAGGGAATCGCTATGACTCAACGGGTCTATGAAGCAGGCATGTGGATTCCGGAATATCGAACTTGACACTTTCGCACGAGAGGTTACAAGGAATTTGGCGTTCAAGACTACGAGAGGCTGAATTAGCTGGGGCTCGTTTAGATCGTCTAGGATTATCAAAGGCTTTTTGATTCTGTCTTCTTTGAAGATTTCTTTGTGGAACAACTCGAGAGTGGTGAGGTTTTTCTTTAGTTTTTCGAGGCCCTCTTCAAAGGATTCATCGGGTAGAGCTTTCTCGTATTCAAAGTCTAAATGATGCGAAATCTTCAGGAGATTCAGACAGCTGTGTAGTTTAGTAGCAAAACTGTTCAATAACTGGATTTTATTCTTCAACGTGGAGCAATCGACCCAGATGCTGAAGTAGACGTGATTTGAGATGAAAGAGGGAGAAGATTCATGGAGATATCTCAAGAGATACTCTGACTTTCCAACACCAGCTGGACCATAAATGAAAACCCAATTGTCTTCTTTGGAGGTGGTGCTTTTGGGAAGTACATTGTGTAATTGAGTGGATATTTTGGTGATATTAGCTTGGCCGACATTCTTGATGTGGCTTATAGGGATTTCTGGTATTCCGTTCTCATGAAAGAGGGAGCTTTTGTGATTTAAAGTGTAACGTTCGTCAACGAGAGCTCTTATTAAATCTTCGTAGAGGAATTCTTGGGTTTCTTTTAACCCTAGAATGAACATCTTTATGTCGTCAGCATTTTTGAAGGAGAGTTTCTTTAGAAATGCAACGTTTTTGGATTTTATCGTCGGCAATGAACGGATTTCATCAATGTCGTCAAAGGTAATAACAGACTTTGAATAGAGAATGTCAATGAGATCATCAATGATAAGGTTGTTGAGAAGAAAGTAATGCTTATCCCTAAGTAATAGTCTGTAGTCGAGATTCAACGATGGGAGCGGCATTTTTGTCATATCACGATTTTTGAAGCATCAAAATTACTATTTACATGATTTAAAACAAAATTAACAACTTTTGTTTAATAAAATTTTATTAAAGTCAAAATTCAAATTTTATATTGAAAATAGTATTTTGTCCCTATGAATTTAAACGTAATTTACAATTAGTACTCACTTGAAAATCATTACACTGAAAGTGTATCAATATCTATTGATTTGAAAATGATATCAGCTGTCAATCTTTATTTCTATTAATAGTTTTACTAATGAGTAGCTACATTATATTTACATATTAATTATTTAATTATTTAATAAATTAATATTTCTCCCACAATGTGCATTAATACTTTAAATATCACAAATGATTGAATAAGAAATCAATTATTAAATGTTCACGACTTTGTTAAATGTTTATTTTAAATCTGTTTTGTTGGCGTAATAATTTATTATAGGTAAATACTGAATTGCTTCTTCATCTTGTGTAATTCAGTTTAAATCCAACATGGATATCTTCTATGAGAAAATCTTGAGAGATTAACACAAGAGAATTTAATTATATTTTATCAACGAGATTTATATACAGAGATCAGAAAAAACAATCCTCTTGTGATTATACATTAATCTTTGTGAAAATAGTAATTTTGTACTTAACGATAGATTAATATATATTTCGAAAAAAGAAGACTCCAAAACATTTCAAATACCGAAACTTTCTACCAACAGATAATTAAAGATTATCTGATTCTCCTCGAATGAAAATGCGTGCTTTACAATAAGAAGTAGTCAGCATTTAATTCTTGAACAAGTGAGCCAATTGAATAATGATCCAATACGAACTGAGAATTGAGAACTGAGCAAATATCACGAGAATTTGTCTATAAAGAAATTATTAGACAAGCTTGGATGAATAATATCAGTGATGACAATGGTCATTTATCCAATTCTATTGTGTATCATCGCCACAATAATCATAATCCTGGGATTGATAGGAAACATTTTGGTTGTGTATTCCATTTATAAGTTCAATCGTCTTTCGACGCAGATTCGCTTCCGACTCATCTCCAGTCTGTCAATCGCCGATATAACTGTCTCAATCTTTGTAATGCCAATAAGTACAGCCTATTACTACCTCGGCAAGTGGCCCTTGGACAGGTATACGTGCTTGATTTGGAATAGCTTCGATGTGACATGCTGTACATCTTCCATTCTACACCTGTGCCTAATTGCAACCGATAGGTACATTTACATAAAAAGACCATTCAAATACGTTCAGTTCAATAATAACAAGACAGTTCTAATCCAGTCCCTGTTGGCCTGGATAATCAGCTCCCTCCTTTCATTCATACCCATATTCACGAACATCAGCTTTAGGAAATCAGTCACTGACGACGAGTGCAGACTAGATGTGAATCTGACCTATGCTTTCATCTCATCCTTCACATCCTTCTACATACCATTTGCTTACATTTGTTTTATTTACTACAAAATCTACGAATTCTCCAAGGACATGCGAAGTAAAGTGATAAACTTTGAGCCGGAAAAGACCAGCGGCCAATCAAAGATACGAAAGGATGATCTCAAGGCGATAAAAACAGTGGGATTACTAGTGGGTTGCTTTGGCTTTTGTTGGCTGCCCTACTTTATAGTCTATTTGATTCGAGCGTTCTACGAGATAAATCCGATTCCTAACTCGGTCGATCTGATAGTCACCTGGATCGGTTATTTGAACTCGGGGATCAACCCGATCATCTACTGCTTCATGCAGCAGGAATTCCGGACGGCGTTCTCAAGGCTCCTAGCCAGCCTTCTGCCGATGAGAGTTATAACAGAGAAGAGAAATCAAAGCTTTCGCATTATGAAGGAGTATTTGAATCAGCCACACGAAGAGGAATGTCTGACTTGATTTTATTTTTTTAATATACCTATACAGATATTCAATTTGAAGTTTTGGCGCCTTTTGACTCATAAACTAAAAATGCATTGATTCATTTTCTCTTTCAGCGAACACATTTTTAAGCAAGTCTTGTTCGATAGATCAAAAAATGATTTCGTATGCTAAAAGAGAATAATTTCAGATTTGATTGATGAACTGAGATTTCAGGAAATTTAATCTAAATGTTAAATGATTTACAATAAAAGCCGATGGCGGTGATATACACACAGATAGAGATAGAAAATAACTGATACGCGTAGAGTGATTTTCAAATTTCTTCTTCTCTTTGACAAGAGAATCGGAAATTCGAGATACAAAGAGCAGACAAACCTGGAGAAAGCGTTCGATTTTGCAATTTGAAGAAAGAAACGGACAACGTTCAAGTATGATTAGCACGCAAGAACTATTGTTCCCATACAAACTGTTTTTCTAAATAGAATCTTTCTCTCTCCTTCAAACGAACGCTTAGCGTTTAATGATGCTTATCATTTAAGAATAAATCATTTTATTTAGAATATTAAAGAGGCAATGCCAACATCATTTGATGACGCGAGTTATTGATGATAGTAGTGAACGAAAAGCAGGATATTATATGATATCATGTTCTGATATGAAGAGATAAATTGTTTTGAAAATTACAAAAGCTTCTAATAAAGTATACTCACAAAAGTATGGAAAGTATTTATCAATGTTTGTCTATCTAACAAATAATAGAATATTTCCGATTTGAAAGTCTAAAGTAAATACACTTCAAAGATTTTATTTTAACACAGGGAATATTATTAGTTTCCCAGATACTCTCAAATTATTTGGCCTCTCATTACCAAACGAAGCTCAATATTTGAGAAGGAATTAAATAGTAGAAAAAGTGTTTCGACATTACTCCTGACGGTAGGAATAAACTTGACTATAATATCCATTGAACAAAAACTTGAATATTTCTCTCACGATGATAATTATCATCTCTGGACTCATGTTGCGTGTTTAACCCGGGTATATAAACACTGACAATTTTGTAATTTTTACTTCACAATAATGAGTGAGGCAAATTAGAGAACAATATTTGCAATTTTCCTTAGTTTGAAGAATTAAGAAAAATATTTCAACTTAGTTTTCTCTGAGAATAGTGTATTATTTTGAAATATTCTCGACTTCGTAGTAATCTTAGGATGACCATCTTTAAATCAACATTTCTTGGGGGCAATTCGGATGCATTATGTCAAAGTTACATCAGTTTTAAGATTTTAGCAAATCAAAATTTGGATGATTAAAATTACATTTTTGTTGACAGCAAAACTTTGAATACTTGCATAATTATAACTAGAGATAATTAAGAGAAGATGATTACACCAATCAAAACTCATTCCCTTGTCAGAGGTGGAACTTATTCTCAATAGTAAGAGGTGGACCTCTCGAGTTTTTCTTGGATAAATTTTAATACCAAAGCTCGTGATCACGTGAAATAAAGGACATGTCGATTATAGGAACAAACAAATAAATTCTCTAGGAAAAAATCGATCAAGTCGAATTAGCGAAATCTGTTGCCTAATTAATTTTAACAACGTTGGAAAGCTTATATTTTTGAGCC
>JJOG01001338.1:0-27937 GCA_000715275.1 Gyrodactylus salaris
TATCGTCTCTTGATTCATATTCTGTGTATAAGAGCTCCTAGTTTTCGTTCCTAACAATACTTGGTGCATATTTGAATTGCGCGGGTTTGGTTATTCCTTAGATACCGCATTGATTTTAGTAATCTAATCTTGTTTCTTCATCTAAATATAAATTCCAATGCATTTGATTGAATACCTTTTGAATTGTAGTATCATTCAATCATATGAGTTAATCAAGAAATATTTACTACTTTAAAATATTATTCTGTTGAGTTATCTGAAAACAGTTGACTTAATCATGCTCCTTTACGCAGTAGCTAAGGAAAACCATAACCCGCGCAATTCAAATTTGCTGTAAATTTCATTTTTGAAACACTCAGAATGTGAATCAAGAGACGAGAGTTGTGGTCAACTCTAATAGATTATACTCACAAGTAGGGTGACCTATTACATAATTATTCCAATTAAACTTTTAAAACACTGGGCTTGCTTGGGAAGATGATTTTAAGTAAATTTGTTCACTTGAAAAATTATCGATTAAGCTTCAAAAGAGATTGACTTCTCATATTTATACTCAAAACTTAACAACCAATTTCTGAGTTTAAATCTCTGTTCTGACGAATTGACACTTTATCAGACACGAAAAAAAATCATTTTTTAGAACTTTATATGATTTGATGTTCCAGTGTATAAGATCCCAAGTCTCTTGAGTTCAATGAATAATTGAATGTTTAAAAAAAATTTGTCCACATTTTAATTTTTCTGCCAATTTCAGTAATACTTCAGCTCCCATTCCAAATTTGGACTTGTTTTCTATTCCGTTCTTACCCTAATAAGGAATGAAATACGTCCATTGCGCATCTTGGCTAAACTAAGTTTATTTATGCCGTCAAATACATGGGACGCCCCTAGCGTCACACAAATAAAACCGATAAAAATACCATAAAAAATATTTTTAAGAAAAAAAGAGAGTAGTATTTAAGAGATTAGGGTTAAATTAGTCTAATTTCTCATCATAATAAAAAATACTTGAGATAAATTAATTGAAAAAGTCATATTTTCATTTTAGAATAGATTGTGATCTGATTTAGAATATGAAATAAAGAAATATCGGAATATAACAATTATTTGATTAAAGTTCTGGCGTCACCTTCAAGGGTTAAAGTAATTAAATATTAAAAATTAAAAAGCATAGATGGTAAGACTGCCAACAAAAGTCATACCGAGTCTCAATCATCAAACAGGTCTCCCTAGTGATTTACCGAACGTATAACTTTTTTCCCCAGAAATTGAGTTTTCTAGCCACTGGCCTGTGAAATCAAACTCACTCTATGAGAGAAATGCATATCGAAAATCGATGAAAGAGAAAATAAATATTAGAGCTGCTGAGTTGAAAGCAAAACAACATGAAAAATATTTTATAGAGAGAAAAAAAAATGCCAATAGTACCAAAAATGTGCTCATAGTCCAGTGCAATGATTAACAGTATCAAGAGAGAATGATAAAAGCGAGACAATACGTCAGAAATACCTAATTATCTGATTGGTGTATAGTTCAAATCACATATCAATAAAAAAAACTAAATATCAACATTGACAAGAATATTAGAAGAAAAATAACTCAATACTGTCATATCTTGAATATCTACAAGAGTGAAAAGTGTGACTCTTAGTTCCAACAACAAAAAACAGATCATAAAACACGTATGGACATGTAATAGAGATATCACGACGTAATGACATCCGAGCCGACCAAATTCCTAAGCTACATCGACTTTTCCGACAACTATTTGGGTCCAACGACACGGCTGCTGGCCTCTGTACCGTATGACCCGACAATTGCAATAAATGCCGCATTGAAATCCACCCTAGCCAACAATATGACAATGTCTAATCCTGTAAACTTGAAGAGTAGCGCAAGTTTAACCCAGGAAAGTCCACTGATAACTGCGCCAATTACAAACCTGACAGAGGGCATCAATATGATCGATAAACAGGATATTGTCAATTGCGTAACATCAAAATTGGGCTACTTCAAATATAACATTGGAGTGTCCAACAAAAGAGGTGAGCACAGACGTTTTAATGACGCTATTCCACTTGTTTGAAGTGAAAGCAAAAAAGAGAATCGGCGTTATTATGAAAGATTTTCGTACGTGTGAATGACAACCTTTTTTTAAATATCATCACTAAAGTTCTCATAAACATTTTTTGAAGAGAAGAGAAAAATCATTATTTCTTCACTACATTTTCACACATTCTACACTCTGAAAGAATACATTTAGATTTGAATCAAAACTAGAAAAGAGTAGAACTCTCTGCTCAGGTTGAAGAATGTACAAAACACAGTATTGAAATGACTTCATCATTGAATAATTTAAGATCAATTTTTGCTTTTATAGAATGTCAATTTGTCACCAAAAAAGGCCGATCAACAGCCAGCTATGAGCAAGCGTTAAAAAAGATGGCGGAACTAATGACAGATGTGGATCTGACAGATGAAGTGCTGGATGATCTCCGTGACCGTTTTGACATCTCCTGAGTTGTTAAATTTTTTTAATTTTATTTATTTTCTATATGAAGTTCGAAATTTGATTTTTTAAATTATTACTTGGAGAAATTTCAGTTTGAAATGAAACTCTTATTTCTTGAATAGAAATTAATCTATTAACTCATTAAAGTATTCTAGACCATTATGGGAAAACGTGGATGTTAACACTTGAATAATATAGGATAGTTTTATTGATGGAATATTCACTCAAGGAGGGGTGAAGCAGGCGAGTTACTGTCAAAGTTCAGATTTGGAGTGAACTTGAAAGCAAGTGAGGTGTTAACCTGAACGTCGTGGGTGAAGCCAAAGAATTGCCGTGTCTCAGTCCATCTTCTTGTTGTTGAAGTGAGTATCTTGTCGTATGGTTTGAAGATGGGAAGATGGGTGTAGTTTCCATATACATTGGTGATGTTTGCAGACAAGTTATCCATTCTAAAGTAGTACATGTACGGTGCCATATTGTAGCCAGTCTCTTCTGACAGGTAACTGGTGAACCTATCGAAAGATTTATCAGGATTATTCTCCTTCATATATCGGTTGTAGACGTTGCCATAAATGCCCCATCCAAAGCTTGGTATCAGGTGGTAGTGAAAGTGCAAGCCAGCCCAAACCATGCTCATTGCATGAGCTTCTCCGTTTAGGTAATTATATAGAGCGTTCATTTCGTACATTTGTGGATGTGCCATTTGGGCGCTCAAATGCAATCCTAGATATCTGTCCTGGAACATGAGAACTAAGAGGTTGTTTGTAGTCTCGCCAAACACACCGAATTGCCAATAACTAGGCTGGAACATGTGTCCGATTTCGTGTAGGAAGCCCCACCAGCCACCTCGATTCAGTTGTCTCAGATAGTGATTCGTAATGTCCATTAATGATGTTGACCAAGACGTGGGACATACTATTGGTTGGCCAGCATGGGCAAGGCCGTACTTGGGCTGTGGGTCGAAGACAATGTGCAGTCTCTCGCGCATTAGCATGTTTGTGCCGACGTAATTATCAAAGGATTTGACAATATGATCGTGAGTCTTACAGATATCCTTGAGTTCTTGTGTTGTGTAGTCCTTGATCCTGCTTAGTTCAACAGTGAAAATAATCGCATCGCATGTCAGCGTAGCGAACCTGGCTTTGGAATTCTTATAGGCTCCACTTGCCCATACTGCCCAAGTTCTCTCGTCTCTGATATCTATGCCCGGACTCTTGTAGACATTCCTGAATTTGATCTTTGCCTGACCTTTGTAGAGTTTAGTATTGACAAAGATTGAACCTCCCGTAGGGGAATAGAAACGTCCAGTGCCACTTCTCACCATTTTCTCTGAAGAACGACCGATTGGGGCCCTTATCAAGTTATTCTTGTCATTCAGATTATCGGTCATGTAGCCCACGCTGATATCAAAATCTTGGTTTGTCGGAGATATGATTTCATACTCGATGAACGAATGTGGCTTTTGCTCCAAACCGACTGGTATGCCATAAGTGCCTCTGCTCTCCAGCATCACTGTGTACTCACCGACGCTTGGCTCCACCAGAGTTGCATTGTTGACCAATCCTCCAGCAAATCCGTAGTCATAAGTCAGGCTATTAATTCTTTTACGAGCAATGTGTTGTAGTGCCTGTGCGAAGGATTGCTGTGCGTAGGTAATGTAGAGCTTTATTGAGAAGGGATGCGACGCTTTATCTGCACCTATAGGTTTTAAATCGTTCACTTGATTGTCTTGTAGCAATCTATCGTACTTTTGAATAAAGTTGAAGACATCTTCTGCGTACAGAGGATATCTATTTGAGAGTACCACAGTGTTATCACCACCGATTGGAAAGAAACGGGTCGGGTACACTTCGACTGTAGTTGCATTGTCAGTCCAAGCGCGGAGGGTCAGTCCATATGGCATGAGATTTTCTATTGGCTCGTACACTAGTTGGGTGATTGGTGCCTTGACATCAACTTGGGCCATGGCGAAGAAAAACCCCATCAAATAGGCAAGCTCTTCGAGTTTATTTTTTGGACTTTCATTCAACATAACACTATGTCTGATTATCAGTGGGCCGACAGTGCCAGCTTCCCAGTCTCTCAACAACTGCGCCGAATTGAAGCCAGTAGAGGTCTCTGTCACCAGAATCGTAGTGTTTGCTAATCTCTGTGCTGACGGCAAGTTGAAGAAGACTTTAGCATCTTCGACAGACGGTACAGAAGGGCTTCCAAAAAAGACATTTCTCCACTGCAAGCACCAGGCGTCACATACTGAGCCGTCTCTCAGCTTACTCACCAGATTACCAGACATAAACAACGCCTTACCGTTTCCTCTCTTAACATATGCTGCAATAATTGAGCTTCCACTCCACACTATTGGGGTTATATCACTGGCAAACAGGTTCAGGGTGTTTTGTTTACCATTTATCGCTAGGGAAACACTGTTGGCCCACAGAGAAGATACGATTCGCTTGTTGCTATCAACGATTTCGTCAAACCTTGTCGCTAGCACTGTTACTAGGAACAGTACAAGTATTGTAGCTTTACTTGTAACCATGATTTTAATATTGGATAGCCAAAAATCGCAAGCTTTTATATCATTTTACAAAAAGATTTCCATTACATTTTGTAAACATTATAGTCTCTGAAAATATGAGATTTTGATGAAATGTATGAAAAAAACATTGCGTAATGTTGTAAGAATTCTTAATTCAAACAAAACTTGTGAGTAAATTTACTATATTCTATTCAGCTTGTGTATTTTAATTCTTTTGTCATCAGTGGAATCACTATTTCCTAAAAAGGGTTGGAAAGAAGGTTTTGTATTAGAGAATTTCTTGGCCCATAAATTACAAATTGCTGCTAAATACAAATATAAATACTCATAATCAGAGAGAAATTTTTGGCTCAAATATTTTTCTGGCTCAAATGAATTGCTCTTTTGACATTAATACTTTGAAAAAAAGATCTACTTTTGCTACTTATCAAATGTGGAGATGTAGATCTTATAGTTTTTTCAAAGGAGACGGATTCAAGAGAGGGTTAAATAATCTAATTTAAAATTTTATTTTCTGTTATTGACAACTTGGAAAAATTCACTATTTTACAATTATTGGGAACAAAATTTGTCATTACACCTTAGAAGAACTAATGATTTTTGCAGAAATATATATAGTGTAGTAAGATACTACATGTCTAAAAATCAGGGCCTCAATTGATAGGCTCCTAATACATTGAGGTTTCTTCTATTCTTAGTCCTTTTAAGTTAAATCATGAAAAATATGATTCACTTAAATATTCGGTATTTTCAAGACCTAAAAAATGTACTTTCTACCCTAAAAGAACCCAATTTTTTTCTATCTAGCTAATATTATTCTCCAAATATGAACTTATTTTTAAAACAGTCAGCGATAAAAGTACCCTATCTTTCAAAAATAAGTCTTTATCATAGATTAAGGTAAAATACTCTTTTGCTTAGCTAATCAGACCTTGAAAAAACACTCTACAAGACTTGTGAGGTCCAGTGATTATGACTATCAGAAGACATGTATTGCAAGAGATTTCATTAGCCCATTACCTTAAAAATACGAAGGCTGGCAAGATGTTATTCGACAATAATTAAATATAATAACAGTTATACTCACGAGTAGTAGTAAATGTATTAATTATTTTCTCATGAATGAAAATTTGAATGGACTAGGTTTACTCTTCCTCAATGAATCAAAACTCAATTGGTCAATATCGAAAGAGCTATCTTTAGCCTTTCCCAGCTCATCCCCACTGCAGTGTATGAGAATTCTTCTTGACCCGACGCTTCTCCTGTCCTCATTCGTGAATATCGAGTCTGTTATGGAACTTTTACTGGTTGGAGTTGTGCCCTTGAAGAGTTCATCCTTTATCCGAATTATCTTTTGCTTTAATTCTCTCTCTTCGTCTTCTAAAGCTTTAAGTTGGAACTTTTGCTGCTCGAGAGTCTTTTTCTGCTTTAAAATCTTCTCTTGGAAAGAGAGCCGATTGCTTTCTAGAGTCTTGTAGAGTCTCTCAATATTTTGTTTAACTGAAAACCTAGAAAATTGGCTCTGGTACACGGAGAACTCGAAAGAGCTTCTCATTATCGATATTAATGCGAGAGGGGATTGTATGAGGAGCTCTGGGATGAAGTTCAGAGAGTCATTTTTGATGGGAACCTTTGAGTTCGTTAGTGATCAAATTTACTTCGATTATTTCGTGTACGCTTCTAAGGCAAGATCTACATGCAGGGCATATTATTGTCTGCCCACGTGTATTTGATCGTTTTGGGTCGTGGTCTGAGCAGAAAATGTGTCTACAAGTAGTTATTAAGGCTTTCTTTGTGATTTTCTTTCCACACTTTTTGTAGTTACAATAGAAATCAGACATTTCCTAATCTGAGGTTCACCACATCTCTATTTAAAAATTTGGAAATGAATGATTTTGCTGGTTTCATTTAAACAAGAAATAAATTAACTTGGGATGCATATTAATTTAATTTTCACTCAAACAATATTTTTAGGTATATAATGCCTTTTCAGACTATGATTCACTAAGCGATTTTCACTGTATTCATTTGAATAGTCAAGACAGGTTATCCTGGACAACAGTTTTATCTCTTGAGATTAGTTTTTTTCTTGACAATAGGAGTTGAATAGGTAAGAAAAAATAGTGGTTGTGTCTGAACGTAAAAATTTATTACTTTATTTCACAAGTTTTTTGGACTTAATTCTTCTCTCTCTCTCTTCAATAACTGAAAGTCTAACACCCTTTCCTCTGGGGAGAGAAAGCCATGGCTTATTAGATTTGCCAATAATGAATACATTTTTGTGGGGAGTGCAGAAAGTATGTCCAGCGCTATCCTTGACGTAGATCATCTCCACTGAACCTGGATGTCTCTCCCATTGGGTGATGATACCAACACGACCCAAGTTATGGCCACCAGTGATCATGCAAATGTTACCAGGCTCAAATTTGATATGATTGAGGATCTTTCCAGATGTAATATCCAATTGAATGGTATCATTGGTCTTGATATCTGGGTTGGGATAACGAATTGTTCTACCATCATGGGTGGTGATGAATGGGATACCACCGTGGCCAGTAATTACGCGTCTAATCTTGCACAATTTATACTTTGCCTCCTCCAGTTGAATGCGGTGGATGGTGAAGCGACCCTTGATGTCGTAGATTAGACGAAAGTTCTCTCCGGTCCTTTCGATTGTTATTACGTCCATGAAACCGCAAGGGAATTTGCGGTCAGTTCTAACCTTTCCATCGACACGAATAATCTTTTGAGCGAGGATCTTGGTGCACTCGTCGTAGGTGAGAGCGTACTTGAGACGATTACGAAGGAAAATGGAGAGAGGGAGGCATTCTCTAAGCTTATGGGGACCTGAGGATGGCCTAGGAGCGTAGTTTCCACCGAGTTTGTCAAGGCACCAATGCTTTGGAGCGTTTAATCTTTTCAAATGCTTTTTATGACCTTTAACCTAAGATAAAGAGGAATTAGAATGATGATAATCATTATCGAGTAGCTGATCAACTTACACCCATGTTGAAGATTTAGTAATGTGCGCTATATTAAGTTCGATTAAAACGCATACTCATCTCTTGAAAATAATTTTTGTGATATTTTGAGAAAAAACAAAAAGTGCCATTTTGGTAGAAATTCAAAAATAATTTCAAAACTTTCGCTTTAGAATGGATATACAAATTATCCAAGATGTAGCCGATTCGGTTGCAAAGTTAAAATTGTTCCCATACTTTGACATTTGCAATTTTATTCTCATGGCTATATCAGTTAAGGATGATACACCGCAATGTTGTAAGGAATATTTCAACTTATTTTCTCCCCTTTTCTAGCCTCTGTAACATTCTCCAGACGTCATCCATTTGCTTGCTGGCTATCCACAATGTTAATGTGCTTCGGTGGAGCGATATTGTGTAGTTTCATAGCTAGCGAGCCTATTTTTAGCTGCTTTGATGACCATCGTGCTGTAATTCTCGCGACAATTGTTTGGTATCTGATTAATTACTCCCCATTTGACATTGTCTATCGAGCCTGCAAGTTGTTTCCAGTCAGGGTCCTGATCTGCACTCTAAAGGAGGTCCAGAGGGCCCGAAAGATTAACCTCGGAGTCTTTCACGGAATACACCACTTTGGCAGTGCATCGTCAACCAGCATTCTCTTGGGATTATTAAAAGGTAATCACTCTTAGTAATTTACAGAGTTTTTATTCTAAGATTCATATCAGTCAGATTTTGTCTAAATCTCAAGGTAAAGAGTCTCTTTAAAATAGAGAAAAATCATATTTAGAAACTAGTCTTCAGTTTCCAGCGTGAGAGAAATATTAAATTTTCATTTTTTCCCCTCATATTAGGAACAGGTTCTGTGATATTGAACCCCATCTCTAATTTTATAAGAGGCCACCCAATAGAGTTTAGTTCTCCCTTTCTCGAAACATCAGCGTGAGTGAACATTTGGTGTTAAATGTCTCATATAAAAAAATCCACAAAAATTTAATTTTCCACTTTCATTCAATGATACTCTAAATGTTACGGAACAAATCCACTACATGTAAATTATAATACATCTCCCAAATGAGAGTTTTAGTTCTCTCTCATACCACACGAATCATGTCTCACTTGAAGAAATAATTTCTCCTTACTTTACGTCAATTCATTGAATTATCTGTCTTTTTTTTCAATGAATCTTTATACACGTTTGCGTACTAGGTTCTGGTTATTGTGAAATGAAGTTACTCGAGCGTTTGGTGCGAGGCGTCTGGCTACCCGCCTCCACAGAGTTCCTCCATCCCACTATGTGAGTGGAGAGTGACGTATAGTGATAGAGTTGGCATGGTTTTGAGCAATGGTCCTTTTGAGTTATATATCATTCCTATTGCATGATTTGCTTTGGCCCTCATTCATATCTTGAGCGTCAAATTGGTATCATCTAACATATTCTAAGAATACTAAATATTTCCATCCTGAGAGGTTGGCCATAAAGGCCATTCAGTCGTTTCACTTGATTTATTCTGATGCAATGATTCTGATTTGATTTTCGCACCGTAGAAGATAGATTTTTGCCCTCTTCACTCTATCAGAATTCTCGTTAAATGAAACTTGCAGCATGCTTCCAAGATTTAATTTCTCCTTTCCAATTCCTCAAGTAACACCGCTATATCCTTCTCTCAAGTGTGCACAGTGGAGATTTTGGGTGAATAAAATTCTTTCATCAATTTCTCAGTCACCTAATAGAGGTTGCATTTTCCCTTATGTATATTCGAGAATGTTTGCCTGACGATATTAAATGTTTTGAGAGGCCTTTAAAAATTAATAACCCCTTCATTTTAGGACCTCTAAAATGACGCTGTTAGCATCTATCGTCTTTTATTTGAATTATGTCAAGATTATACCCTTGGAGCAGAATTACCTCATGTTGATCATCACATTGGTCATGATCTATCTAAGGTGAGTTTTGATTTTATCTTTTTTTGCTTTGCAAATCACAAATTGCGGACGTTCTGTCAACTCTTTGAGCTTGACAGTGATTCACTAAATATCTGCTTATGAGTAGTACGCTACTTTGAAAACTTGAAATAAAAAAATTAGGTCAAAGATTATATTGACTTATAAAAATAGTATATTTACTGCCCCAAGTTAGGGCCCCTAACATATGATTTTAAAAATATTTTTATTTATTCCCACTTGGTCGTAGTAATGTAGATTTGTGTGAATTAGAAATGAATCACCAGTCAATAGAATTATTTTAATTCTATTCTGAAAAAAGGTCTTCAAACAACTTTTTGATAAGCACTACTCATAAGTAAACATGCCTGAAAAATGAGTTAATTTTCCCAGCTCCATTTAAAATACATTTTTTCCATGAGTAGTTTCAAAAGTTATATGGAGCTGGTTCAAGAAAATCAATTATCTTATTGGTCCACCCTTGATGAAACTTTTATTGCATGTGTAGATTGCATCCTCCATAAAATGTACTAATCGCTACATGAAGATTTTTTTATAGAAAAGCAGAGCTATGAATTCCAAATGCTATAGGGTTGCATCATAGAACTAAAAATGGCAGTCTTTCCTTGACATTTTGAAAGAATATTAATACAAATATACTTTCCCAATTGAATGGATGAATATTTCCCAAAGTCTAAAATTCAATTTAACAGCTGTCACTAAAACTATAAACAAAAATTTCTCAATCCTTTCACGAAAAACGTTGAAAAAGAGGAGTGAATAATTGTGGAAATGATAGATGAATCAATAGATTCATTTCTGGTTGCCAATCTGATAATTGATCCTAATTTAGAATCAGCATGTTGCTTCTGGGACTCAGAGACCCCTTTCAGCCATTGGAGAACATAATAAGTACCATCTTTTTTGGCGGAATTGTCGATGCCATCAAGACGGCCTTTGATAAGCAAATCTCAAGCAAGAAGCCCGACCAAGGCGCCGACGGAAAGAATGCTCAACACGGCTCCAATAGCCAAGTCGGTCAGACACAAGGCGGTGCATCAATTGTCCTCAACGATGCCAAGGGTGGCGGGCAACGGGATGGTGTTGATAAGAAAAATGACTGAGATCATACCCCGTCCATCTGAGAAGAATTTTCTTTCTAAAAAATGCCCTCTATTTCTCTTATTTCTAGGATATTTAGCCGCTATCCCCCTACGCCCTTAGATCAGATTCTTTATCTAATCCCACAGACTTTATTCGTTTTTGTAAATAACAAGTCATGTAAATGTTCCTAATCGACCACTGGTGGGCCCATTTGAACTGATCACTAGGTAAGAAATTATGTAAATTTATCTCTTGTCTTTATTTAAAGAGACAATTTGTTTGTTATTTTCAAAAACCAATAAAGCCTATTACTTGAATCAGATGCACTTTTTGTGCTGTTTAAAGGAAAATTTTGTATTTAAAAATATGGGCATACGTGTATGGCTTAATGAAAAAAGCTGTTCTAGATCATGCAGTTTCAGAAATTTAGTAGATGAGTCATTTGCTAGATAAATTTTACTTAAAGGGCTAATTGAAAACCCTTTCTATGAAAAGATCCATGTTCTAGATTGGATCTCTATTAGTTAATTCAATAAAAATGTTTTTTTTCTACTTATGAGTATTCCTTAGGCCGGCGGCAGATGCCGTTCGCTCAGAAACTTTTTATATTTGAATACGCATTCAGAATACTCGACAAGTCCTGAAACTGCATGATCTAGATTCTAGAGCAACTTTTTCATTTAGTACTGGTCATATTACTTATGAGTACTATTAGTAATTATTACC
The DNA here is from genome assembly GCA_000715275.1 of Gyrodactylus salaris. Lineage (NCBI taxonomy): Eukaryota > Metazoa > Platyhelminthes > Monogenea > Gyrodactylidea > Gyrodactylidae > Gyrodactylus > Gyrodactylus salaris. The sequence goes on from JJOG01001338.1 coordinate 11,807, forward strand.
ATGTGTCAAAACCAGGGTTGACCGACGGCGTCAATGACCGTTCGTCACACAGAAGAGGACTCATACTGTATTTGAATATTTTAGGAAATATGCATCGCTTAGCGTAGAAAACTAGTAAATTGTGCTGTTCATTCACAAGGAATTTCAAAGAGTTTAAAAGTACAAATAATTACTAAATTCATTCAAATTTTATTTTCACTATCATTTATAGAAATAATTCTTATATTTTTGTCACTATAATGAGCCTTGATTTATCCAGAATAACCTTTAAAATCGTTTAGATTTGTTTTAACTCAAGTTTAAGATCTATGTATGATTACTAATCATAAAAAAAGAATATTATTTTGAAAATAAAAGCCTATTTTTTAAGCATATATGCTCTTAAAAAAGCATATTTTCTTGACGCCCTAGTGATTAGGATTGACACGAGAGGCTATAATGTGGAGAGTGACACTCACTCCATGCCATCCGAGTCGAACCTACACCATGAGAAGTATTCCAGAAATCATAATTTTAAGATCTACTTAAAAGTAGTTGAATTTGAAATAATTTATTATTAACATCTTTTTGTTTAATTGAACAAAATATTTAAACACAGCTCAATGTTACCATTGGTGGCCTCGAGAACACGAAGCATGGCCTCATTTTCTGGAATTCCCATAGCGCTCAACTGTTGAATTTGTTCCCTAAACCGCTCTCTAATCTGGGCTGAGTCATGACCCCTTGGGAGGACCTCGGGTGTTGTATCCATAGGTTCAGTCTCCTGCTCCGCACTAGCCTGCTCAGTGGACCTAGCCGCTGCGTCTAGAGCGCTCCTCAGAAAGTTGGATGTAATAACAGAACCAAGTGTATGAGGCTGGCTGGGCCTCTGTCTTGTGTTTGGCTGTGCAGAGAAAGCGCTGTTGCTGGATATGATGCGCGGCAGACGAGAGTTGGGACGCATCTCCTCATCGTTGGAATCGGAAATCAAATGGGTCGGCCCGGAGACTAGAACCGGATCCATGGTATAGTCTCGATTGAAGCAGCTGGATACAAGTTCGGGATTCTTTGCCATTTTGAGTTGCGTTTCCTGGCCAATCTTGTTGAGATTTAGTAGGGCCTAGACAATGAAATTATCGATTACTTTGCTACTTTCGACATGTTGATCAGAAAGATGAAATAATTAACCCAAATGATTTTCGATAAGATTAGACTTTGAGAAAAATATACAAAAAATCAGAATCTTTTTAGAATTTAAAAAAAGACTCACAGAAACTAGAGCAGGATGATTCTTGTAAATGTCAGAGAACGTTGCGGGATCATACAAAATCGAATGTATCAATTGATGGTAATAGAGCGCTTGAAAGGCAAACCGGTCCTGTTGTAGATGCGGAAATTTAGAGACTATAGTTCCTATCGAGAGCGTCTTTAGGGTATTCAAAGACGTCGATGTTGCTACTGGGTCATCGATAATGATCTTCTTCCTCAATTGCTTCTCTGGGCCCAGAACAATCGCTGGAATGGTCTTCACCACTGGCAGGAGACTCACTTTTACAATTTCATTATGACCAAAGTTTACGTTGGAGAATTTCTCACTGTTAATTATAACCCCTTTTCGGTTGATATCTGAAAGGAGAAGAATTATTTATGTGAATTTAATTTTAGAGAAAACTGTCAACTTACGAATGGAATAGTTTGAATCGTTTTTAATAGTCAATTTTTCGCCAATGGCATCGACAATGCTAGCCTCATGATTAGGGAATTCTGAGTATATTAATTCAGGAATCTTGTCCCTTATCACAAGCAGATTCAAAGCAACCATTTTATTTAAAAAACATTTTTCCATGTTTTTTGATTGTTTTAACCGGTGAATGAATTGAATTACTATTGAATAATGTCGATTTCCAGTGAAATCGAAGATTTATGCAAGTACAGCAAAAATAGCTGTCATCGTCGCTCCTTGCCTCACGAGAGTTTCTGTGACTTTCACTTGGACTATGAAACATCGTCAAATTATCAGAAATGCTCCTACATTTACGAAGGCCTACAGAAACATCATTGTCCAAACTTGATTCTAAAGAGCGACAATTTAAAGTACTACAAATTTTATTTTACAATCAAGATATTGCTATGAGCATGTGATCAATCACGAAGCGGGGAACCCCCACAATCTCGAGAATAAACAGAACCCAGTAGGACTTTTGTTGTCCCAAAAGATGGATAGACTTGAGGAGAATATGATACCGTCCGGGAAGTTTGATCTCATCGATTGCTGGTCGTCAGATGGAGATTCTGTTTCTAGTTCCAGTGGGTCTGAGAATCCTATAGAAGTTGAAAATGATTCATCCGATGGGCCTAAGAAGAAGGTTCAAATGGGTGAGTAATTTGCTGACGATATTCTAAAGATTTGGAGAATAATAGGAATTGGTATTAAGAGCAAAAGATTTAAATTTTAATCAATAATTTTTCCCCCTCAAATTGATAATTGACTAAATCAAGAAATTAAAATGCGATAATAATATATTGTGAGGATAAGATAATTTTAAATTATTATATAATCGTAATTCATTTAATATCGTAGTAAAATTTTGGAGAAATTTGAATTTAGCGCGTAATACTTTTTACAATGGTCTAAAAGCAATTTTAGCTGCAAAAATATCTTTCTTTTAAATAATAAAAAAAAAAGTTTTTCGATTTCAGTTTTGTGAACATATTTCAAAAATTTGAGTATTCAGAGCAAAATGCGCGCCAAATTAAATAATCTCATTCAAACATGAAGGCTATTCACATCTCCGACGTGCCAAGTTCTATTCCGAGTCGGAGGCCATAAAAATCGCGATCGACCGCTGGTCCAAGTACATGCTCTTGTGCAAGAGGACCCTTGAAATGTATCGAATCAACCTCGTCAATTACTATACGCCATATGCTGTGCGTAAGAACCTAATCAAGCAATATAATACAAAGTTTAACGTACACACGAATAACAATGAAAAATTCAACACCTTCACTTCACCAAATGGGCCCTACGACGAAGAAGGCAAGGCAAGTGAGAATGAAAAGAGGTCTTTTGACAACTTTGAGACAAAGGCCATCAAATCAATGTACAATTGTGAGTTATTGCTTGGGACTTCATTTTTAAAACGTTTTCAAATCAAAAATAGTTTCTTGCATTCGACCACTTTATCTATGTAGCCTTCCTTGTGTAGCGCGAATAAATTACGAGCGTCGCTCCCTACGCAAATACGGCCGTTACAGTGTACGCGTGGCCAATCAACGCTATCAGAACGCCGTCTCAAAATACGCCATGATGTGCAGCCAATTGGCTCCGTGGAAGAAGAATACCTCGGGGAAAATTGTCACTCAGACCTGCAAATACAAAGACCCCACGCTGACCACTTGGGAGAAGGTATGATTTAATTCACTATCAATACATAATTAATAATTATCGTACTAACAATTTTACATTAAAAAGCTTGATGAAAAACATGAATATACACATACATATATGAGTTGGTGTATGGAAACAGTTTTTATTTATTTGAGAATAAATAAACCCTATTCTGTTACAAAAATGGGATTGTTCAACAAAAAGTTAAGATTCTGTTGAATCTTTTTTTCGCAGTGATGTGTAAACGATTTTCGAATGTATATCCGGCCTCTTATAGCAGCTTAAACTTCTTTTATCATGTCTAAAGCGTATACCTACGATCTCTCGTTAAAATCTGAATTTGAAATAAGGCCATTTTACGTGCTCTCATTTTATTTGCTGACTAACTGAAATTATGGAGTAAAAACAGTGTTCAAAAAAATGTATTATGAATTTATTTTATGTACTCAGATGTGTGTAGCCCTAATAATTGTCCTTCTCAAATTCCTCAAAAATAAAAATAACGTTACATTTTGTCCATCAGTTTTATTGACCAGGAGAGGCTCATCTGATAACTCTATTCACAATTAATCTTTCTCGTTGCAGTCCTGTAATCAAACAGCTGTGCCTCTGATGTCATATTGCTTCCAACATTTGGTAAAGAACTCTTACTTTGAGAGTAATCGTACTGTGAATGTGGACGCAAGCCTTGTCGATGCAGAGGGCTCCTACTTGGATATTGGCAATGACCTCAGTTCAATATCTCCCCTGACTAGTTCAGTCGGCTCTCCATCCGATCATTCCTCAGTGAAGCAGGTTAGTTGAAACTATCTCAATTTAACGAGGCTTTAATTGTCTTTGGCTTCAAGTCCATTCATCCACCTCTAGACTAGAAACTGTTGTCTTTATCTTACTCTATATAAATTTTTTTCACTTTTTGCTTTGACATGATTTTTTCACTAGGAGATTTGTAATTTTTAGTAGAAGGTTCGTAGATTTTTCGATTTCATTCCAACGTCGTCTAGAGTTCCAATAAACTGAGTTTTTGCATTTTCCTTGGTTTACCGGAGTGTTTGGGAAAACAGGAAGAAGGATAAATAGGTTTTTTTCACAGGTAGATTCGTAATTTTTTTGCGGGTCATAATAGGCTATATAAAATAAAAAAATGGCGTGTCGGGCCGCCAAAGTTTCATACGACCAAATGAGGGGAAAGGAAGTGACCTGATGAATTTTTTGTGAATATTATTTTGTGTGTCGTTAAATTTCGCGTAATATAGCAGTTGCAGAATCTGCTGGAGGGCCGTCGGAAGCTGTCCAAATCGGAAGCCTTCTATTCACGATTGTGAGCGCATCTTTAGGCCGTTTGGGCTCAAATTTGGTGGGATAGTAGACCTTTTTTTGTTCTTCAACGTGACACCTTAAAATTCGCATATTTCCAATATTGGACGCTACAATGGTCGATTTAGAGATTTTCGAAAAGTTTTTTAGCGAAATGTGATACTATAGAGATCTGAAGAGCTGACAATGCAAAATAGCTAGGTCTGGACTGGGGTAGAACTTTTGTTTCGACTCTTCAGAAACATGAGAACGAGCATTATCATGATGCAAAACGAGATTTCTTTCTCGACAAAAGTTCTCTATTGGAGTAGAATATCCACTTTTCATCTGTGGTGATTGTGCGTACACTCGAGTCTGTGGTAATATTAGTCAAAATCTAACCAATAGAGTGATGTAAAGTTTTACTCAAATTTCATCGGCCCACCTATTCAGAGGTTTGGTTAATTTTAGTATTTATTCTGTTTAATAAACTTTTATACTAGTGTCTCTTTCGTATTTGCGGCCACGTGATAACTGATGGCAAGGTCTGCACTCAACCGGTCATTAGTTGGACGCCAAGTTCACGATGCATCAAGCACACCACAATTAAAGAGATTTGGCCAGAAATTCAAAGTTCCCTGACTAGCAACCAGAGGTCTTTTGATAGCCACAATTCCGCTGTCACAATCATCTATGACGAGATATTTCCAAATGTTGAGGAAAATGAGGATTTATTCTCCGAAGGTAAGCCTTGAGGCACCCGCGCAATCTATAATGAATCTTAATTTCAACGGAAATCAGAGATGAATGGCTATTACTGGCTCTTATACACAGAATACATGTCTTACAAATCTGAAAGTGCCGTCTTGAAAAACTAAGATAATTATCAGATCTTGCTGATAAAGATGCATTTCTCTTTGGGAGTTAGTAAAGTTTTCAGAATAAAAGGTTTGTTTGGTAAATACTTTTTGTGCTAATGAGATTTAATCGTTAAGAAAATAAACAATCGGTATTTTCGTTCTATGGTGAAATCTAACGAATTCAGTTGTTTTTGAGCGGACAAAATTTAAACTTTTTGAGAATTTCTTTTAATTACAACCATCAACTTTCTTTAGATCTGATCGAAGAGAAAATTATTAAAAAAGAGGACAATTCCGAAGAAAATAAAGCGGTCTCTTTCCTTTCAACCAAAAAGGAAGACGATACACAGGGTACCATGAAAGAAGAAGACAGCCAATTCGACCCACAGAACCACTCTTCTCATACAAACGTTACAGACTCCGCTACTGATGAAGCGGGCGCAAAAGACATGGAAATCAACGAATAAATGTTATTTTTTTCACAAAAATCCTTTTTTCTATTTTTAAATCGATGACTTTTCCTAATGAAATCCCACCTCTTTTACAGGCTGAAAAAATCCAAGACAAAGATGTGATTCTCTTCCACGGTCTAAGGAGTCCGATTGGTCGTATTTGTGGGTCCCTCTCAGAGATGCCAGCTCATGAAATCGGCGGCCAGGTGCTGAAGGAGCTCTTGGGAAAGATTGAAGAAAGTGATCTCTTGAAGAATTGCTTATATAACACTCTACAAGTGGTTATTGGGCAGGTCTTCACTGGCGGCACTGGCCAGAATCCGGCTCGTCAGACAGCAACCTATGCAGGTGAGTTCTCAAATCCAATTATACCTTGAGATCTATCCGAGGCTTGATTCATCCAGCTCAAAAACTTTATCCTGGCCCCAAAGTCAAAAACGTATTTATTATTTCAAGGTATCCCATTTCATGTTCCTTCGTTCAACGTCAACATGGTCTGTGGAAGTGGCTTGCTAGCCGTGGGTCTATGCGCGGATAGCCTGCGTCTCTCGGAGACCGACTCTTGGTGCATTGCCGGAGGTCAGGAGAGTATGTCTCGGGCGCCACATTTAATGTCTGCAATGCGCGGCAACTGCAAAAGGGGCGGTGTTCCCATTTACGGAGATGCTACTCTGTGTGATTCGATCAAGTTCGACGGCCTCATTGACGCTTTCGGCCATGGCCTCATGGGTGATACTGCTGAGAATGTTGCAGAGCTGTAAGAAGAAAAACGTTTACTTACGAGTATTAGATAACCCTTATTCTCTTCCAGTTATGGCATTTCCAGGCAAGATCAAGATGACTTTGCCAAAAGCTCACATGAAAATTATCATTCGGCCAAGGAGTTTATTAGAGATGAAATTGTACCCATCAAGGTATGGTTTGCTTTTTTGTCTTGCTATAAAATTTGACAAATCTTTTTAGCTTAAAAACAACACCCATGTTGAGATTGATGAATCCCCAAAGCCGTTGGATAAGTTGACGTCGTTTGACAAGATGCCGTGCCTCTTCAAGAGAAAAGACGGTAACGACGACCTGAGGAGCGTCACCGCTGGCAACGCATGTCCCCTCAACGATGGAGCAGCAATGGTCGCCCTAACGACAGGAAGGGTCATTAAGAAGAACGAGGGTCACTTAAAAGGAGGTCTATACATGTGTAAGGTCATTGGCTGGCATCGAATAGGCATCAACCCGGAAGTCATGGGCTTGGGACCTATTTCTGCAATAAAAGGTCTCGTGGAAAAGATTAATTGGAAGCTCTGTGAAGTTGATTTCTTTGAGATAAATGAAGCTTTTAGCTCCCAATCGATTGCAATCGTAAGGGAATTGAAGTTGGATCGTACTAAGGTCAACGTTGGCGGTGGCTCGATAGCCATAGGCCATCCATTGGGCTGTAGTGGTACTCGGATTCTTGTTACACTTATGCATCGACTTACTACCGAATCAAAGAAACTCCAAAAGCCAATGAGAGGTATAGCTGCCCTTTGCATTGGCGGCGGCATGGGAATAGCTATGGCCATCGAATCGTGCATATGACAAGTGCTCTAATCTAATTTTCAACGTGTTGTGAACATTTCTTAATAGATTGATTATTTACTCTACTTCTTTCTTACTCAGCGCCTTTTACGCGTGAGTTTAGTAAAAGAAAAATTTCATTGAAAAAACTTTGAATGAAATTGCCATCTTTTCAAATTCACACTGTAGAGGGGGATCACTCTAGAGTTTATAAGCTAATCTTTTTTTTCTTTACAGAAAGACTCTGACACGAGGATAAACAGTACAAGTCCAGGTGACATACAACGTGTATTCATTGGAAGAGACTTCTCCGAAGGTACAGGTGTAAAGTTCAGCCTTGAATTCCCAAAGGAACTCAAGACCAAGATTCACGAACAAGAATTTCGCAAGCAAATTGAAAAGATAAACAAAATCTTTGAAGATGCTGAAAGCATATCAGCTCCTGTATGCTTAGAGAACGCTCTGGGCTGCCTAACTGGCTACTTGATATTTCTATGCATGCCAACGCATTATGAAAAGTGCTTGAAAAAGGTCAGCTGCTTAGTCTACGCCATAAACCAAGCCTTTATCAAGTCTGGACTTTTGCTAATCGATCCAGCAGAGCGGGGTCTGAGGGTCCTTGAGATTTGTATTATGGACAAAGACAATAATTAAATATTCAATCTTTAACATTTCGATGGAACTTTATTTTATTCATCACCCATTTCTCGATTGAACTATTTTTTGCCAGTGAATGAATTCTCTCGAAATTTTTATATTTATCAATATTTTCAAATACAATTAATGATTCTCTCTGAATGATGTGTATAAAAATTTAGCTGAAAGCCTACCTATTTCATATTATGGGGTTAGTAGTCAACTCTTTACTGGTTAATAAATATTTATTCCACCAGGATACAAAAGAACCTCAAGTTTAACCGCGCCCAAAACTTTAGGTAACGAAATTGAAAAAGGCAAATTCTAAAATATCTATGTAAATATATTCTTTAGAAATATAAATTATTTTACATTCAATCGGTACTTATTTAGACTTCTTTCCAGAATACATGTAGAGGCCGAGAACAGCGCATGAGCCCCAAGCGAACATTGTGACCTTTGAAATAGAGTGAAATTAACTTACATTACGTCTTCCTGTCTTCGTGAAGGTATTGAAATGCTTTTGCCAGCCTTTGAAGGCATCATCAGGGACATCTGAACCGCCTGCCATAATTAATCAGAAAAATTTGAATCCTCAACTCGAATGTTTATTTTTACAATTTATTAATTTTCATGTTAAAGAAGTTTGAATTAAGTAAGAATTCAAATCCAAAGATCTTATTTTATACTCGAAATTCACACCATTTCTTAAGTTTAACGTCTTTAATGTGAATCTCGAATCTTTTGAATCTCAAAATGGAAGGCTACTATGAATTCAAGGTGAATTCAATTAAATTCGACACTTTTTCCTATGCCTTCATCGTAAACAAGGACAACTTGATTTTAGCAAATGACCAAATGTACGAGGAATACCTCATACAAGAGGGCTTTGAAAATGACTACGAGTACATGTTGCTTCTACTGTCTAGAAAGGACTTTCAGTTTCCTAGCATTAAAAAGATTTCTTTTGTTCTCTCCATTGAAAAGTTTTTGATAATTTCCAACCAAAATCTCCTTCTAACTGACAATAAATTCAACGTGAGATACTTTGAATAATAATTTCTAGACAATCAAAACAATCGCAACAGGTGTCGTTGACTTTTGGCTTGAAGAGAAGGCCAATAATGTAATTTATCTTTGCACGACAACCAAGGACAGCAACCTTTCAGTGTTTCTGATCAATAATGAAAATAATTCTACAAAGCTCTTACATTCAAGCCAAGGTCTCAACATTTCTACAGGGGTTAGTTTTTTTAATGATTTAACTATTCAAGGCTACCTAGAATAGCCAGAAAATATTTATTTTAGTCATTTTAATATTCAAAATACAGCAGAAATTAGTCCATTTCAGCAAAGCATATCTTATTTTTGTTACAAAATATATTTATAAGAGGCCATTATTTTGCCTAAAACTCTAATTCTGATTTTTTTCTACTACAGTAGTATTTTTCAGAGTCTTTTGGCTAGGGCTTCCCAAAATATGCAAACAAATCTTAGAAATATGCAAAAATACAATTTTTACCGTGTAAAACACGTACATTTTTCGCATTATTATTTTGGCTAATTATTCTGATAAGCTTTTTTCTATTTGTATCAAAATACTGTATCGAAGCTTTCTTATGGCAAATTCAAATGTATATTTGAATGATTTCATCAAAGTTTCACAGTGTCTTCGTGTGAAGCTTCGATACCAGCTCTCATCAGCCTTGAAGATTTTTTTCTGCTTTTTAAACAATCACCTGTCTATTTGTTGATTTATTTGCGGACGTTAGCTCAAAATAACTTCTTTTTCGAGTGTTCTAATCTTTAGAAATAGTTTTAAATCTTTAAAACAAAAAAACTGTGTCACTTCTTTTACGCACAACAAAAAAAATATTTCAATGAATTGCAAACTCATTTAATATTAATTCACATTTTCCTCTAACCTATAGGCACTTTCATATCCCCTGTTCTGCTACTACACTGGATCTCAATATGAAATAACCAACTTTGAAGTTAATGAAAAGAAGCCTCTCTTTCCCTTCAGCGAGACCGACATGGACGGCTCAATAAGTAAAATCGTTGACGGCCAATTCCTGCTCCTCGGGCCAAGCTCCCTCGGCATCTTCTGTTCAGAGAATGGCCCAATGCCTAAGAACTCCCTAACCTTGCCACAGAACCTGGGATCAATTCACATCCTAGAAGAGGGGAAACTAATTATTGCCAAAACTGATGAATTCTTCATCGTCTATTCAAATGAAGAAGGCAAGCAGATTAGGAGCTTTCAGGTTCTCGAAACAAACTCCCTCATCGCATTCAACCATGACCTAATAATCCTTCTTGGCTGTGGCATTAAAATGTTTGGCCGTCCGCCGTGGTTCCATCAGGCCAAGGAGCTCATCCTTTCTGGTAGCATCAACAAGGTCGATGTTATTAGACAACGCGAGGTAGAGAGGATCAACGAGCTCTCTTTGCGTCATCCAGACGCGATTGAGATAATCCAACACAGATTCGCCACCCTTTCGCAGCGTGTGACGAACCTCATAGGCCTCATGCATCTGCATCAAACAGACGTTAAGTCGGCTTTCGACTGCTTCCTTCAAGGAAATATCGACCCCAGGGAATTACTGGCCCGCTATGAAGGCCTCACGGCATTCCCGGCTAAGGAGTACACAACAGACCTCTTTTATAGGTTCAATGATGACCAGATGATGACATTTCAAATGTTATCTCATAACATCTCTGAAATGGGAAAGGAAGGTCCGACTGAGAAGATTTATGCCGCGAATATGGTCTTATTTGAAGAGATGCTAATTACATATTTGCAAAATGTCGCTAGCAAGCAAAGCGATGACTTTGTCATTGCTAATAGAGCCATAATAGAATTGAATCTTAGAAGAATCTCCAAATTACACAAAGATTCAGCAGAGTTTATCAGTAAGAAGAATGAACTCTTCCACATGCTGGCCGGAGCCGGTACAGACCAAGGGCCATTCATCACTGAAGTATTGGAGAAGGAGACGGGTCTCGCATATTTTCTGGCTATCCACTTTTACGAGATGAGAGAGGATTTGGAATGTTATAAAAAGTCCTTGGAGATTCTTTCTCGTTTGGTGATTGAGACGGATTCATCAGATCAATTCCTACCTGATCCTATGGCCTACGTCTTGGCTCTAGTTGGGTTAGTTGACTCATGTTGGTTATTAAAAAGTGTATAATTAAAAATAAACTTGAAATTAATTTGGACCAATGAGAAGAGGGTAATATTTTCTTGTTTCAATTTCATTGGTTAAGCTAAAATCTGTGGTTTTCAAGTAATTCTACAATTAATCTTTTCTCTCTCCATCTAGATCCCCTAGTTTGAACTACTTCTCGAGTCAATCTGATTTCTTGCCGACCCTCAGAGAAGATGAGCTTCTTGAAGAGATCCCTTTTACTCCAAGTCAGGGCGATATTTTCAGCCTTCATTTAAAGCGAATTATTGAGAAAAATTACACTTCAAAGGATATTATTTCGAGGACACTAGTTGAATATCTGCCGCATCTAGAACTTCGTTTTATGAGAACCCTCAAAACCTCAAACCAGCCGACAGATGATCTTTGTCCTAGTCAGAGGTTTTGCACCAAAATCCTCTTGAAGACTATCGAATCGGACAATGATCTAACTTGTGCCTATTTTGAAAGCCTATTCAAACAAAAGAAGAACTTCAAATCGACTGAATTCATGGAAATATACGAAAGGGCTCTAGCCATATTGGCCGGAACCAGCCAGGACACTGGGTACCGCGAGAAGCTCAGGGATTATGTTCAGAATAATCTAATTAGAAACCCTCAATTGATGATTCAGACCCTACGGGACGCTAGCAACTCTTCGGACCTCTCGTTAGAGTTGGCCTTTGTATTTAGCGCGAACAAAAATTACGAAGCTGCTGTTGTTGAGATTGGCCAGGAATACTCAAAGATTGGAGAATTCGTTGATGCATCCCTCGACGTCTATATGGGCACTTCAAGGGCTGGTGAAATACAAAATCTTATGGATTGCGTTGTCAAGTTTCTTGGGTAAGATTTTGCTCAAAAGGTTCATTTCTGTTGAGTCAAGTAAATATTTCCATTTTAGATTTAGTGAGCGAAAAGACGATCTCGTGAACTTGGTCAATGAATATGGGGAATACTTTGACTTTACTGAGGTAAATCAACCAATTAAATTCATTCTAGAAATAGTTTTACTAGAATTCTTACTAAAAAGATATTTTATAGGCTCTAGACACTCTAGGCGATATCGAAGTGCGACGACTTTTGCCAGGCATAGCCAAGGCACTCCGTCAGGTCCCTTTTAAGCAGATCAATGCGGAAATAACTAAAGCCCTCGAAGTTATTGAATCAGACAAATGTGCAATCGCCAACAAAATAGTGGAGATCAACTCTTCCGCGCGTTGCATTGTTGACTGCAAAGACGTGCTTTGTTGTAAATGCGACAAATTAATTGAGCTCGCTGGAGGGTTTGTGGTTGACAACGAGAAGAACTTGGTCTACCATCAGACTTGTCTGGAATTGTGATAGTTTATTTAATTTCTGTTACGTCCTTTGTATATTACAAGTTTTGAGTTTTTTCATTGATTAAATATTTATTTTCAAAAAACTCTAGGACACATTGTGGATCGTTTTTAGTGCCTAATTAGTCGCCCAAGTGTATTGGAATTACACTCACTATCAGAGGAAAACTTATTTCAAGTAGAATCACACCCTGAGTAATGATTCCTCCCCCATTATAACCCCTCATGTGAACCGGAAGAGAGTTAGACTCGGCTATGAAACTTAATTCAAAGTATAGTATACACTGTGTTCCACGCATTGATTTTAGCAATTTTGACCTATATGTCTAATAGACATTGTCTATGGCAGGTGCAAGTCTCGTATGATGAGAAAATAATTTTATTTGCAAATTACAAAACCAAGATGTATGAAAACCCGATAAATAATCCAAGAGAGCCAGCCAGCTACTTGTTCGCCCAAACGGTCTTAAATTCTTCATCCCTGAGATCTTCGTGGGAGGGATACACGACGAGAAGATTGTTATGATTCTCATATTCGACCACGCGGATCTGATTAACGACCAGTGGTCGTTTCACATTAGCGCCCAACAGCTCTTCTGTGTTCGGTACGGCATTCTGCAGGAGCCACTTGAGGACGTTTTCCATGATGCGTTTGCACAAGCTCTGTGTCTTTCCATTGACCTCAATGAGCATCGACTTGGTGGTTACTGCCAGACGTGTGTTGTGGCAATTGGAGAGGGGATAGCAGGAGATGACTTCGTCCTCAGCGTTGCTAATGTGCAGGGCCGCAGCGCCGATCGAGTTGAGGTACTTGTGAGCGGGACTAATAGCGTTTCTCTTCTTTTCCTTCCTTTCTCGGTCGGCTTCCGTGCGCAGGAGAGTGGCCAAGGCCTGCGCTGTCATTTCACCATCACGATTAATGGGGTGTATGATGATTTTGTTGAGAGGAAGTACGTCTGCTGTTAGTGGGAGGTCTAATTTCGAGAGATCATGAGTGGCAATAGTTGCATCGCAACGCTTATTGCAGAGACTGCCATTGTGAAGGGTTGCCTGGTGTTTTAGGAAGGCTTTGACAAGTTTCTGGTCGGAGTGGAAACTGATATTTCTCACTACACAGGCGATAATATGCGGTGTTTTGTGCTTCTTAAGGCTGGCTAAATTCTTGACGTACATTATGTAATTCTGAAATTGAAAATCAAGTCATCAGTTTTCATAATAAGATCTTCTATTAACAAGAATGTGTAGGAAGAAGCTAAATTTTATTCATTAAAATATAATATCAAGCTAACATATTGTATTTGACGGCACAGAGTCACCTTTTATTCTTGCTATTCTTGTAAAGAAAAATATTTTATTGATCAAAAAGCCTCATCTTTAATCTTTTCTTATCGTTAATCAAATATACAAGGTCGTAAAATACATCATTTTGAAGAGTTTATAGGCTTTATGATTATATATTTTGTAATTTTCCTCATCTTACGTTGGAGAAGACTTGAAATTCGCAACTGTGTTTGAATAACAAGAAACAAGTTTATCTTCAAAGAAACCGTGAATATCTCCCAAACTAAATATTTTTCGGAAAAATTCTCACAACCAAAAAGTTCTTAAATTTAATTTCTAGTAACCTTTTAAAAATAGGAATTATCATTGAATTGTAGAGTCAGGTCTTAAAGGGTTTAATAAAACTAAAATACTCTCTTATAAGTCAAAAAGAACTCACCTCTGGGCCAATTGGAGGTGCAGAGACTTGAATGAACGCGGGATTTGCCTCAGTCAATGGATTTTCATCTTTATCGCAAACCTTTATTGTGACTTCCTCCACCTTTTTTGCCACCTCTTCAACTTCCTCCTCTTCTGATGTCACGGCGGCCTCATCAGCAGCCTCAAAGATCTTCTCAATCATCTCCTCAGAAGGATCCTTCAGCTTGCCTGCGTATTCATAGAGAGACTTGGTATTCATCGGCAGTTTAGTGGCTAACTTCTTCAACTTGCGGTCCCCGCCAAACTCATTGCCGTCAAGAAAAACGTCGATCAGCTTCTTCAGATTAGCAACTGACGAAGGCAAAAAGGCGAGCTTGTTATTCGACCCTCTTAGGGTCTTGAGAGAGACCAAATTTCCGACACTCAACGGTAGATACTTTACCTTGTTGTTGGCAAAGTCCAGGGTGAGTAGTTTCTCACAAACTGTCAGACTAGGTGGAAACCTTTCGAGTTTATTGTACGGAACTCGAAGATGGTGTAGTTTTGTGAGGGATTTTAGGTCTGGTAACTTTTCTAAGCAGTTGTTGGAAATGTTTATCGACTCAAGGGAATGACAATTGAGGAATATGTCATCTGGGAGATGTGTTATCGAATTACCGGAGAGATCAATGTTCTTCAAGTTGACTAATTGGTTTATCGTTGGGGGAAGAGTTATGATTTTGTTGTTGTAAAAGGAAATATTGATGAGGTTCTTCAGCCCTCCTATGGCGTCCGGGATAGCCTTAATGTTGGAATGACATATGCCGAGAGTGTTGAGGTTCTTGATGTGAAACATTCGAAAATCGAAGCATCCATCGTCGTCTTTAATTGTGGCGTTAATGTCGTCACCAGTTAGGTTGATTTCAAGAAAGTTGTTTGAGCGAGCTTTTGTAACTTTTGACCACTAAGGAAATGGTAACTTTTATCGAAGACTTACTTCTATAACTTGTTCTGCGCTAGTCATGATTTATAAAAAAAAATTGAAAGATTGATCGATTCAAACGCCGAATCTTCGAAAACTGATTAGTTTAAGTGTTTGCTTTTTTTGTAAAGTTGAATTTGAATTTTTTATTTATCGTATTTTTCTCATTGTTGTTTATTTAACATGAAAGGTTAATTTGTATCAATAGTTTCAAGCAGTTTCTTTGGAATAGATTTGACTGAACAGTCATTTGAAGGGATCTGGTAATCTCTGGAGTTGTAAATCACATTTTTGTAAAGTCACAGATGAACGATGAGAGAGTTTCAAGTAGGGGGGTATAAATTAGTAGGATATATTGTCTTGAATTATGAAGGTTGAATGATAAACCAAGAGCATCAAACATTCTTAGTTTTGACTCAGATTTTCTTTCAGGATAGGCTTCAAGGAGTCATGTATTAGAATTGCAACTCCGCCTGCTCTTCTATCAGATCGACGAGTAATGAAATTTGAGAGGCCTTGTTGGGCATTTGATGGGACATCGGGTGTCCAGCTTCGGTGAAAAGGATCATGGCAGTGTTATTTGAGATGAAGGGTGAGAACAAATTGAAGTTTAATGACAATAAAGGTTTTAAACGAGAGATTATTTAATAAATTAAAATAGCTGCCGCTGTTTTTGGTGTCATCTCTAAAATAGATAAAAAATTTGCAGTGAAATCTATCAACGTCTCTACGATACTTTATCGTTAACGATGTTTGTGCCAACTCATGATCTG